>SNQJ01S0023720.1:95052-121686 GCA_010110895.2 Picea sitchensis | reverse complement strand
GCATTTTTCTCTTAGGACTCTGAAAGGAGGGGGGGGCGGGGGGGACCATAGTGAAGTGGTTTGTACTTTATTTGCTTTTCTCTTCACCTCTTTAGCCTTTGTGGCTTTATTTTATTTACGACTTTAATGATTTCGAACTTTCCTTTTGACCTTTGAGTAGACATACATGATGAGATGTAGATATTCTTTATCGTGGATGGAAACGAGTGATACTTAGGGAAATGGAAAGTGCTTAGTGTGGTTAGGATATGGATTTCACTACCCAATCTATAAAACCTAGTAGTATGAGTCATATTAGAAGAGGGACATACTTCTAACCAAGAACATGCTTCCTATGGTAACATGACACAAGTGAGAAAACTTGTATGCTACGACATCCTAGTCAACTGTCGCAAGGTAACCATAACTTCATAACATGTCAAGGGGTTATATGATCATAGCTAAACACATATTACACATGGAGTATCTATGGAGTGACTTGGACTACCAAGGTGTATCTGCGCATTTGAAGTAAGCACATCATGGTTCATCAATCCAACATCATGTTGGATTGGAGAATCTGGAACTAATCAGAGATGAAAGAAAGCTTGTGCAAACATGTACATGATACCATTGTAAGGGTATCCAAAGGTTGTTATCCTTGAGAGGGTAACAATTGATAACTCAAAATATACATATATTATTTTCTTTAAATTCAAATTTATAATATTTAAAAAGGAAACATATGCTTTTATAATATATAAATATACTCAAATTATTTTAAGAAAATTCTGTTGAATTATCCAAGTTTCATGCTTTCCTGTTTGATTTGTTTTTTCATTTGAATCTCCCAATTTCAAACTTCTTCAGAGTAATGTTATGTTTGCATTAGTTGTAGATTGTTTTTTCATCCGAATCTCCAAACTCCCAGTTTCAAACTTTGTTCGAGTTATGTTATATTTACATTAATTGCATAGATCTCTGAACAATTAGTCAATATTTGCATTAATTGCACAATTCACCAATATTTGCATTAATTGCAGAGATCTCTACACAATTGGCCAATCTATCACATAATTTGCAATCTGCAATAAATCTTCAAACTTATTATACCTCAAACAAAATCATTCATATATATATAATGAAATCATCACGGCCAAGCCACACATATATATATAAACACTTAAAAAATAAAAATAATGAAATCATCACGGCCAAGCCACACCAAATTGATATATGAGACCCCCTTGTTTGTGGGACAAGGGACACCCATCCGCTCAATGATTTCACTGGTAAAATCTACAGAGATATACAAACCCTACCTCCTCTCGATTTGAACTTGTGACCTCTTAAGACTATAATATATATACTTTCAAATTACTGTAAAAATATAATTTTATAAATGCATTTTAAAATTAACCAAATATAAAAATACAATTAAAATTAATAAATAGTTAAAGCATATTCATGATAAAAATACAAGTGTCCTTACATGCATAATAGTCACCAAACCATTTTAAAAGTACAGGTGTGCTTACGAGATTCTCTCTCCTTGGCGCACCATGAAGTGACACTAACACGTTCACTTCTTTGCGCACCATGAAGTGACACTAACACGTTCAATCGACAATTTTTGAAAGCTTTTCATAAGAGAAAATAGTATAGGCTTTTGCACTTAAAAAATTATTGGAATGCGATGTCACAAGTTAGTGCCTGCTGAACAGCTTTTGGCCCGCCTAACTCTCCGGTATTTATAGGCAACGGAAATGCAACAAATCTCGACAAATCTTATATCTCAACTTGATATTTACTGTATAGGCTGGGTGCCAAAACGTGGCTTCCAAATTCGGAAATTCGGAATTCCTGCTAACGATTAAAAATGGGTAGAAACATTCCTGCCAACCCAGATATGAATGGAAAAACATAACATATTGGGATGGATAAGGTTGGCTGTCCTCTTCAACCATGGGCCTAGTGCCTAGCGCTACATATAAAGCGGTTTTATTCGCATGTAAGGGGTAGAGCAAACTTTCTGTTCTTAAATTGGCCTGCAAGAACAAGCCCGGCTTCTCATCTTAGTTTTTATTTACCAAGATTGCTGGTTTCACTTGGATGAAAAGAATGAAACATTCATGGATTCTATTTGTGTTGGTGACAGCACTGCTTGTATTGTTTTCCGTGGAAACCAGCAGTTCTGCAGGCAGTTTGAAGGATGGTAAGATAGAAATAATGCATGAATCCAGTAGCAAAAGTATGAATATCAATATTTCACTTGACTCCAATTCATACTTTCAGAGGACCATTCCCACATTTAAAGACTTTTCTGGCAGGGTTTTCCAGTGGAAAAAACGGTATTTGATGAACAACAAAGGTACATGGGCTCCTCTTACATTTGGAATAAGAACAGCCACAGCCACTGTCTTAACAGTAGCTGCTGCCAGTTTTTCCAGTGTTGGGGGAATTGGTGGGGGTGGGCTTTTTGTCCCAATTCTGACTTTGGTACTAGATTTTGAGAGTAGAACTGCAGCAGCACTATCGGCTTTTATGATATTGGGAGGATCTTTTGCGAATGTGATATTCTGTATCCCTCAAAGGCACCCTACAATTGATCATAAGCCTCTCATAGACTATGACGCTGCCTTGCTTCTGCAGCCTAACATCCTTCTCGGCGTAAGCTTGGGTGTTACCTTTAATGTTATGTTTCCTGAATGGCTTATCACATCCCTGCTTGCTTCATTTCTCTCATTCATTGCCTTCGCCAGCTGTAAAACTGCAGTCAGATACTGGCAAGCAGAGACACTTCTTTATCAAAATGATATGGGAAGAAGAATCATTACAAATACAATGAATGGTTGTACCTTGGAAGAGGAGATGCCCACAGAAAATGGCTTTGGTAATCCATCAGAAAACATTGTAACTGTGACCACATCTCCTAACGGTGATGCCCACGATGAATTATGCAAAGACAAGATTGTGCAAGTGTCCTCTAGTAGTCCATTTGAAGATAGTGGAAAAGGTCTGCAGGAACCCCTTCTGAATGCCAAAAGGCCGCAGTGTTCAGTTGTTCCTCTGAAGCAATTGGCAGTGCTTATACTTGTATGGATCTCATTTTATTTAGTGTACATATTCAGAGGCAGCGAGGATGGGGAGGTATGTTTCTCTATTTATAGAAGGGAATAGGTATCTTACTTTCTCTAAATGTAATTTTCTAGTCATCCAGTCTTATGTTTTTTATTTTATTTTGATTTTGATCTGGTGAAGCTCAGATCTCAGGTGTAACTCCATGGACTGGGAGGTCTGCATAGACCGATCTATAATCTACAAGCTATGTTTAATAATAAAGATGAACTTGCTTGGTCTGGTTTCAATAAAACCTATCTATAGCATAGACAAGAGCACTAATTGGAGTTTTACTGAGTGGCTATGCCCAAGCATGATTCCCAATACCTTATCTTGGCAAAATTACTATGTATATCATACCAAAAATGGAATATGTAGTGTGTAAAAGGGAGGTTACGTTAATACAACACTGCAATAAGGCCCGAATATGCACTAATAGATATATTTTAGCATCTTGTACAAGCAAAAAACCTTTAGTTTTGATTTGGGCACTTACCTCATCAGACCATAACTTTTGACAACTTTTGAAAAGAAGATACAACACTTATATATGTCCTTTCAAATTTACACTTTTAGTGCAATTTCCAGAGAACATAAAAAGCTGAAATTCTAATGAAATGACAAAAATTAAAAGCCAACATAAAAGGCTGGAAATGAGAGAATTACAGTCTCCAAGCAGTGCTGCCCATTAGTGGATGCTCCCTTGAAGTAAAGATGGAAGTTTTCCAACTTTAACAAGCAAACTACCATTCCCAGAAGATATGTTTGAAAATTGAGTATCTCTATTTTTTGCATAATACGGGTGCTTGTCATCAATGAACCCACTTTTAATAACCTTGGACTTTGTAGGTAGTTCTTGATAAAGCACTAAGTATGAAAACACTCTGAGCTTGTAGGAGATCCTATAGGGCCAGACATTGCTTATGCGGATGATCCATCAGAATTCAGCATCTAAGGAAGACTATCTTGCATTCAAGACTCAGGGTAGTGGGGTCATTATGCATGAGTAGGTATAACTTCTTGTTGTCAGAGTAAAAACTGTGCTTATCATAAGCCAACCTCCAATCTCTCCAAATGGGGCCTTGCATTGATTTTAGAGAGGTTGTTGAATTTAAAGCGATTGCAAGACCTATTCTTTGGAAGGATGGCAAAGACCCTAGGCAAGATCTAGGACCCCCAGTGCACCCATGGGGTTCTTGAGTACAGGACAAGCGATCGATTTTCCATGGAAAAAAGACCCTTGTAAGGGCCTCCAATAGATAACTGGGGTTCTTAGTGCAGGACCAAATAGTAAAGACCCTTGAGAGGGGCCTCTAGTATATGACTAGGGTTCTTAGTGCAGGATGAGCAATTAAAGTCCTAGATATGTCTAGGGCCCTGGACATGTTCCAGGTACCCATGTCTGGGGCATGGGACGATCCTTAGTCTTGTACCTTGGTGGATAAGACCCAGAGATGTTCTGGGGCCACCTGGTTTTTGATCAGGTGTTTGTTGGTGGGCATGACCACATGAGGATGTATCCCATATCTTGATTGATAAGTAAAACTTGATTAGTTACCTTGAGAAGTATATGGACATGAAGCCTCTCTAATGGCCTTGGCAGGAATCAGCGAGGTAAAGTTTTGCATGCTTTTGTGACAAGCTTGGTGTGGTTAGGGAATGCCTCTCTTGTTGAGAGGGAGTGTTGAGATTTAACAACATTTGTAAGAGCCATTCTCAGGGAGGATGGAAAAGACCCTAGAGATCCTAGAGACTGATTACACTCACAGGGTTCTTGTCCTAGGACCAAGCTTGATCAGTGCCATGAAGCAGAGACCCTTATAAGGGCCTCAGGTAGATAACTTTCGGGTTCTTAGTGCAGGACCAGCGGTCAAAGACCTTGAGAGGGCTGATATGGTAGGGTTCTTGGTCTGGGACCAAGCGATTAAAGTCCCTAGATATGTCTGAGGCCTGAAAAATATTCGAGTACCCATGTCAGGGCATAGAGTTGATCCTTGGTCTTGTACTAATCCAAGTGGATAGACCCATAATTGTTAAAATTCTTTGGTCCTCGATCAGTGTTTGTTGGTGTATGACCCTATTTGAAGGAGGGCATGACCATGAGATGTATCCATATGCAGTGATGATAAACTTGATTAGCTACCTTGAGAAGTATATGGACATGTGTAAACCTCTCCTAAACCCACCACCCTTGTTTGGAGAAGAGCTAGAGTTTGTTTTGGGGGGTTTTGTGGGACCAAGCAGTAAAGACCCTTGAGAGGGCCCCCAGTATATGACTGGGGTTCTTGGTCTGGGACCAAGCAGTTAAAGTTCCTAGATATGTCTAGGGCCCCTGAAAATGTTCCAGGGTACCCATGTCTGGGGCATGGGTTGATCCTTGGTCTTGTACCTTGGTGGATAAGACCCCATAATTGTTCTGGGGCAACCTGGTCCTTGATCAGGTGTTTGTTGGTGTATGACCCTATTTGAAGGCGTGCATGACCACATGAGGGATGTATCCCATATGCAGTGATGATAAACTTGATTAGCTACCTTGAGAAGTATATGGACATGTGTAAACCTCTCCTAAACCCACCACCCTTGTTTTGGGCTTGAGTTTGTTTGGGGGTTTTGTATTTTGTCTTAGGGGTTAATATAAGAAATATTGATTAATATAATTTATAAATATATTTAATTAATATTTATATTAATTAAATATATTATTTTTAATAATATTTATTTTATCCTAAACCCTACCCAAAGATATAAATAAGAACTCCTCCCCCTCTTCTAATTCACTTATCTTATCTTTTCATATTGGTGGATTGCTTCTTTATGGTCTGTGGCCTCCTTGGATAATCTAGCGGCCCCCTTGTAATAGTCAACAACCTCCTAATAACATCAGCGGCCCTTGTGACAGTGTGTGGCTCCCTTGAGAAAGCTTGCGGCCTCCTTTGTGGTAGTGAACAACCTCCTTGTGACAGGTTTCTTCCTCTTTATCTTGCTGCCAGGTGTTTGCTTGAGTTATTTGTTGCTGCGTGGAAGATCAGGGTGCCCTTTTCTCTTGTGGAATGGTGTTATTGCTGCTTACCCTGTTTGTCACCTACTAGCCTTCTCCTTTCATCAACAAAACCCTCTTTGAAGGCTGTCGTCCCTTGGATCTGTATTGTTGAGGGCCGTAGCACCCTGGTAAGGTGGCAAAACCTTTACTTTATGTAGCTGTCCCACATTTTTGACAGCCACTCTTGTGTGTGAGGGTTTGTAGGGTTTTGAGTATTCTAGGGTGTAGGTTTTGATCTGTCATATACTTCTCTTGATGAGTGATCTGACCCTAGAGGCAGATCCATGACTCTAGACTTTATTCTGAGCATATTACCAGTGGCTCTTCATCCCTTGTGTGAGGCATGAACTTCTTCACTGATCAAAGGTAAGACAACAAGAGGTAAGTTATTTAATGATTTGTTATTGTATAGATCTGTGGTTTTCTAATTCTGAAATTCATCCTAGTTTAGATCTAACACAGTCTTGTTTAGATCTGGTTGATTGATCTTTCTGAAATTAGAAATCTAATGATTAAGTTTTCTACTGCATAGATCAGTCATATATTTACTTAGATCTATTATCTAATTGCTCAGATCTATTTATCTATTGCTTAGATCTGATACCTAATTGCTCAGATCTGTTATCTATTGTTAGATCTGCTATCTACTTGCTTAGATCTATTATCTAATGATAAAAATGATTTATCTTGCTTACTAAGAAAAGTTTATGTCTGAATCTAATCATTGCTTATGAATAGAATTCTAGATCTGAGCATTGTGCACACTCAGAAATAAATTTATGGTTTAAGCCTACTTGCGTTACACTTTCTGACTTGGTCTAATTTAACTATCTAGAATTCTACAGTCCAATTCTAAAGTCTGACTTAGTTAAGACCTTTGTTGTTCTATCTAACAGATTTTTAAAAGGACAGTATTTTTCTGCCCTACTTCCCTAATTCTAACAGAGGTCCTTATCTTATATATGTTTTTTCAGCTCCTGGATAGTTGCTCTATCAGATGACAACGATGCCTTAGACTAAGCCGAAGTCCTCCAATCCATCCAATACCTTGATCAATGACCCAAAGATTCAGCCATAGAAAGATTCCCTTCTTATTCAGCCTCCTTGCTTGAACCTAGAAAATTGTGCAATGTATTATCCTTGAATCTCCCAACTCCAAATAGAGTGAAAAGACAGGGCCTTATTACATCTCAGATTCACTTCAGTATACCCTACATTTTTTCAACAAATGTGATCCATCATATGAGCAGATTACGTTAATCATTGTATCATGATGAGCCAAAAGTGTGGATACCTTTGTACTCATGTATTGTATTGGTCCATGCTTAGATGTTATATGTATCAATGAGGGGCCTATGTGGTATCTCCAAACCCCTTGTGGTCGGTCATGGCCCATCCATTTAGTCCCCATTTCAAGATATGCATTGCTCTTATGGTTTTGGTTGACTACCCCATGGTGTCAATAACTCATCACCATGTCGGTCATTTATGATTTAGGTAGGTATGCGAGTGTCTTGGGATGGATCTACTAGGACACGTGATCTAAGGGAGCTGCTAGTCTCTCTCACTTCTTTGTATGCAATGTAAAAGTGTTTTTCATGTTGTAAAGGTTGTCATACCTATTTAAAGCACACTTATCTTATGCCTAAGCACATACCCCTATCATATGTATGTATCACACTTTGGCCATCTACTCTTGGAGATGATTCTGCAAATGCTCCTTCAGTTTCATGCTTCCCGAGGTAGTCTCACAATTCTTGCGGTGGTACACATATCCCAAGGCACCAGTCACATCTTCCGAGGCACAAATGGGCTATTTTCACTTGCATGGGTCACCTCTACACATGCCACGTTGAAGATTCCATAATGCCCTCTCATTTCATCACTTTTTGAGCATATTTTCACTTGATTAGAGTGCTGACCCACATGTGTGGACATTATTGTTAGAATATGAAAGATGTGTGCTCGTTTTACCATTGACAATACCCTTGTCACCCAACCATAGGCCGAAGCCACCCTCCGAGCACCTTAACCTTGACAAAGAATCACTCCGGAAGCAATCCCTAGGCTAGATAGCCAAACAAAGGGTAGCGCACCTTTCCCCAAGGATAGCGCATCAACAAAGGCTGATCAGATGTTCCAAACCCTAGCCAAGAGATAGTCCAAGCCAAAACGTAGCTGCTAGCTGCAACAACTGCACCAGTAGCTCTCCTCCAAACCTGCACACAAGACTGTAACTGCACTGTGCAGAACTGGCTCTCTGCAACTGCTGAGATGTGTCAAATGAGAGACTGACGCCCTGTATTTATAGTGGTTCTGGCAGACTTACTAGGGCCGACTCCTCCTTTTGGGTTCCTGTCTGTTCAGTATATTATTATTATTTCTGGCCGATTTCTTCTCTTGGAGGCTAATAACCTAATATAAATTATCTTCTTGAGCCGACAAGTCTTCTAGGGTTAATAGCCAACTCATTAGGGTTTCTTCTTGCTTCCCGGAGTATTCTATTCTCGTCAGGTTCACACGTGGAGGTAAATACCTCCTGCAGCTACCATAATATCAACACTCCCTCCTAGCTAGGGAGGTATTATAGGTAATGGTCTTGAGCACAAAAACATACCATTCACCCGGTAGCATCAACATAGTTGTATAGACTAGATCATGACTAGATCATGAGCACCATCATCATCATCATCGATTAATCATCGGTGCATCTCTCGATTCCATACTCCATCCGAGTAATCGGACATGATGCTCACTCATAGAGTGATACAGAGCCATTCTTCTAGTCTAGAGGAGTAAATGCTCTGAACCATTTTCGTCTGGAAAATCTCTGATCATCATTCATGCGGCTAATGATTATCTCAATAAGTGGCGTGGTCTTCAATGCAATCGGAACAAAAATAGAACACAGCTGTGTCTATCCATAGTAGTACATAACTACAAATCTGGTGGTGCACTACCACCGCAAGTAACACACAAGTACTTGATCAATGGCGTGCATAGTCGCGAGCGATGGAACATATCCTGCAGGTGGTATGCATCTTGTCATATAGTCTTCATATAAAACTTATCGATGGCAACCTACGAAACAATGTTATGATATAAAGCTGAATCATCACGGGCCAATCTTTCACTCACATGCATGAGATCTGAAAGAATATACTTCGATTGTAATACCAATAATGGGCTATCTGCCCTATTCTTCTTCTCAAACAAGGAAGAATGGCGTTTACGATTTCTGAGCACGGACCATTCCTCACCCCGGGCCATTGTTCCTACACTAATCAAAGTGCACCACGGAGAGAATGTATAAACCCTAAGGAATGCATCGCGATTGCTAAACTGGACCATTCCCCACCACCGGAGAAATTCCTCTTACACTAATAAAAGTGCACTTGGAGGAGATGGCATAAACCCTAAGGAATGACTGCCGGGACCATTTCCTCTGTTAACCATGAGAGGAAAAGTAAATCTACATAAACTTCAAAAGCGGATAAAATTCCCTCATGTGCTCCCACAATGAGAAATCATGCGGTGAGGGTGGGCGGTCTTCTTGGTAACCCTCGAAGAGGCCCTTCTAGACCATTCCCAATATTAACCACAATGGGAAATTACGTCTATGATACATCAACAATCTGGACCATTTCCATGTTAACCACAATGGAAATCCACGTCGTCAATCTCAATCCACTTTCGAACATGAAAGCATTTGTCCAGGATGGACTATTTTTCAATTTTGAAAGGGAGTGAATGTCTTCCAATATATTTTGATGCTCCCAGCACGGGGTGTTAAATACTCTTCCTTTCCAATAAAGAGTCATTTCCATTTGACTTGAATGCGCCAAACTCTTTCATCTTGGATAGAAGCTGCAAATGTGCTTATACGCTCATCTGTGGAGATATGTGTTGGAGAACCACTTTCTCCTTTAGACTTCATCCCTAGATAATGTAGCACTTGATTTCAAATGTACTTTGGTTTGGAACAACGTGAAGGCTTTATGTAGCTTTGAGCAGTAAGTATATCATTGTTGGAAAAGATGGAACATATCCATATGGTACTTGCTTTACATCATCATGGTCGGTCTCTTGGTAATCATCTTTGATGTTGAAGTCTTCACCAGCCACGCTTTATGCAGCGGAGTTCTCCACCAAGTTATTCTATCTGTATGCAAGGGTCTCTTTACGGTATGCCTCAAAGCCTTGAGACTGCTCTTCATATGCTCTTTATTCAATTTCTACGGAGAACATTCTTTGCATTCATCCCCTACAATGTAGAACTCCAACTCATGGATGTTGGATGATATAATGACTGTGTAGGGGAGATAGATGCAGTTTCTTTGGAAAAAGTAGCCCATCATAGTCTTCTCCCTCCATGCTTGGGAGAACCTCCCCAGTTCTAGATCTCACTTAATGCTTTTTCATTCATGGGGTCTTCCTTTGCTTTGACTGCTTCATCCCACGATTTTTTTCAGTTCCTACTTGATTGCTTTTAGTGAGGTTTCCAATGTTTGGTAATCTTTGTGATTCATGGAAATTACAATGACTAGTTGTTCTGGCCACTCTTTCTTTCTTGGAGTCTTCATGTTCTTCTTCATGTTTTCTTTAATTCTTGGGTCATGGGTTTCTTACATAGATTCCATGCCCTAAAGATTCCATCATGGGATCACACTTGGGATGTGGATGGACAACCGGGGATACTTCAAGGCTACTCTTTGAAGAGAATGCATCGCGTCTTTCGTAGACGCTATCGTGGTGGATGTATGCTTCATCATCTTCAGTGGATCATATTGTTTAGGATTAGATCCCTCCTAATTGTTGCTTCATTTATGAGTGCATATATTCGTCTCCTCAGCTTCCTAGCAGAGTCCAAGCTTTTCCATCGCATCCCCTTATTGTCTTAGCAATGCTTATGGTGGCTCTCTTGTCTAGCGAGTCCAGCTTCCATCTGCATCCTTATTGATAATACGCAGTATATAGTGAAACTCTCTTGTCTAGCAGGAGTCCAGCCCATCCTTATTATATTCTTTAAAACGTCATAAGTCTTTTTCAATTTCCTCTCGATTGCGGCTTTAACTACGTCTTTGCTTCTTCTAAGTCTCTTCATGATTGATTGGTGATCTTGCAATAGATTCCCGATTTGTATTTCATCCTTTCGTAGTAGTATTATCTAATGATATCATTCTTATCTTGTTGTTCTTCCATAGGTATGGATTCTTCTTGGAACACATTATGCTTCAAAGAGATAGATATACAAGATAATAATAGGAATTATACAAAAACAAGATATGTACAAAGGAAATAAAGAAGGAACTTTTTGCTACCTTTAGAGAAAGAAGTCTCTTTCATCTTCTTAATCTTCTTTGTAGGTTCTTTTCTTCCTTAATTGATGCTTCATGTTTCTCCTTTTCTTTCTTAGCTAGGACAATGAATCTTGTAGTGACCATACTTTTCGGCAGGTTGAAGCATTGTACTTACGAAATGTCTTTCTCTTCAGTTTGGCTTCCTCCTTGAACCAAACTTCCTTTTGTTCTGAAGTTCTTGAATCTTCTTGTGAGAGAAAAGCATCATTGTACTTCTTTTGGGGGTTTCTCTTTTTGCCTTGATCCTTGATTCTTCTTGAAAGACGCGACAAGGTCAAAGTTCTTCAAATAATGGGATGCCTTCCTTGTGTTCATGCTTGAAAGTAAATGCGATCTTGGGAAGACCATTGAAATTACTATGTTTACCAATTCCTTCTTTGAAGTGATCTCTTCAATAACATGTAGTTGATCTCTTAAGCTGGGGAGATCCTCACAAAGTATGATGTTATATACTATCGCATCATCATTCATCTTCATGTCAGCGAGCTCATTCTTCAGAACTCATAACGTCCAATATTTACGTCGAGAAGAGATTTGTTAGGGCATCATTACATCTTCTTCGATGAGTCAAGATGGGAAGTGTAGGGGTATCAAGTGGTCTTTTATAGATTCCACTATGATACTCATAGCATTGATATCATTGTCTTTGAACTTCTCCATAGTACGTTTACGCGAAATTCTTCTCTTTTCCTTCTTCGGAAGCTAGAAGCTGCGATCTTTCCTTTCACGATATCAACACTTTATTCTTGGTAAGGATAGAGGTCAATCATGTCTTCCAAGCTCGAAGTTAGAGCTCATCTAGCTTGTTCTCACGACTTCATAGAATAAGTCATGGGCGCTGACTTGGTCAAACCCTAGATTTGACCACAAACTCAAACTTGATGTTTTTGTTAGCTTAGGGAACTAGATGGTGTGTTGGGCTAGGGTGCACTGGTCTATTTGGAGATTAGGTCAATTCATTCATTTAAAGGTGCCTCAACAAGGGATTAGGGCACTGATCTATCCGGAGATTAGGTCAATTCATTCATTTAAGGTGCCTCAACAAGAGGATTAGGGTTTCTGCAACTGCTCCTGCTAGTAACCCTAGCGACAGTGTCTTGGAAGCTGCTTCTGCTAGTAAACCTAGCGGCAGTTCCTCAGCGAGCTCAATATCCTAGCGGCTATGTTTCCTTCCAGTGTTTAGACTGAATGAAGGAGGTTGTGGGCCCATAACCTGTTAGAATATGAAAGATGTGTGCTCGTTTTACCATTGACAATACCCTTGTCTCCTAACCATAGGTTGAAGCCACCCTCCGAGCACCTTAACCTTGACAGAGAATCACTCCAGAAGCAAACCCTAGGATAGATAGCCAAACAAAGGGTAGCGCACCTTTCCCCAAGGATAGCGCATCAACAAAGGTTGATCAGATGTTCCAAACCCTAGCCAAGAGATAGTCCAAGCCAAAACGTAGCTGCTAGCTGCAACAACTGCACCAGTAGCTCTCCTCCAAACCTGCGCACAAGACTGCAACTGCACTGTGCAGAACTGGCTCTCTGCAATTGCTGAGATGTGTCAAATGAGAGACTGGCGCCCTGTATTTATAGTGGTTCTGGCAGACTTACTGGAGTTGACTTCTCCTTCTGGGTTCCTGTCTGTTCAGTATATTATTATTATTTCTGGCCAACTTCTTCTCTTGGAGGCTAATAACCTAATATAAAGTATCTTCTTGAGCCAACAAGTCTTCTAGGGTTATTAGCCAACTCATTAGGGTTTCTTCTTGCTTCCCGGAGTATTCGATTCTCGTCAAGTTCACACATGGAGGTAAATACCTCCCGCAGCTACCATAATATCAACAATTATTACAGCCGTGGGGTGTTTTTATGAGTTGATTTGACTTGGAGGGGCACTTTCCATGCCTTGTGGAGGATCTTTGCTTGAGATGAGGACATAGTCACACCTTGGAGGCATCCTTTGAGAATTCATGAGCACATTTGGAGAAGCTGTCCACTTCTTGGGGTATTATTCACTCTTTCTAGGAGGTCGTTCAACATTATGAGGCTAGACGTTGGCTTCTTCCTTGCATAAGATGCTTCTACACCATGATTTGAGGCATTGACTACACATTTTCAATGAAATGTTGAGCTAATTGAGCAATTTGACCCCTCTTCTATGGGACAACCCCCCTTCTCATGAGGGTTTTATGTACATGTGGCATGTTTTACTTGTATTTGACTTAGTCTCCTTCTTTGTGTGGATGACAAGTCACTTTTTGTAAGTTTCCTAGGTTAATTTTAGGGAGATACAAAATAATAAAGAATGAGAAGGATGTAGAAGCCTCATCTATAAATAAAGTCTCTCCTCTCATTACAATTTGTTGTTGTTGTTGGACATCATTAGAGAATACAATTTGTTGAGGATCTACCTATTGGAGGTTTTTGTGTCAATTCTTGGAGCTCTCTATTTCTTGGTTGTTTTTTTGGAGCATCAAAGATTAGTTGTGAATGTTCAAGACTTCTACTAGCTAGCAAGATCGACCCATTTGAAGGGTTAATGAACCACTTGGAATGAAGATGTCTAGGGTTTCTATCTCTTCCATCTTCCTTTGTTGGTTTGTTAAGTGTTCGATCTCTTGTCTTGTCTTTCCTTTGGTTCCTTGGCAAGGGTTTTAAGTATTTTTACTGAAGCCATAATTGATCTTGTTGGTGAAGGTTTTTTCCCTTGTGGAATCCCTTCTTGTAGGGCCTTGGTACTCATAGCTTATTCTTGATTAGGTGAGGGATTACTCTACCCCGAGGGTTCTAATCTCTTACCCTAATCCTTAAGATAGAAGTGACTAAATTTTAGAGGGGCATACTTCTAGTGACCAAATTTTAGATGGGCATACTTCTTGACACCATAAGCCCTAATTGGAGAAAAGGCGCCAGTCTTCTCCCAACAACCAGCGAAAAACCCTAAAATTTCAAAATATTTTATTTTTATTTGTTTAGAAGGAAATCTAAATTTGAAAAATCAAATAAAAATCTTTATTTAGATTTCTTTCATAGTTTACTGCAAAGTTAACAGTTCATTTCATTTCCTAGACTAGCTTATTCAAGGGTTTGTGCTTAATGGGTTTGTGCTTAATTGTTGATTTCTAACCCTAAGAAGGCAAAATGGCCCTATAGAAAGGTGCTTCAAGATCTTATCTAATGTTTTTTGGGATGATTTAAGGTATTTATCAAATCTGGAAATTAAATGTAGCATTAAAAAATCAGATTTGGTGAAACCCTAAGGGTAGGGTTTGGTGCTCAAAGGTGTTTTCTTACTCATACCTAGCCTCTATTTCATTTCTAGATTGTTTATACAAGTTTATATTACATATCTAGTGGTGAATATAATCTCTAAGGTGCTTATAATTTCTTATCTTTTACTTGGGGATTATTTTGGTGAATTCCAAGTGCTAATGTGGAAACCCTAGAGGGATTCATCACTTATTTTGCAAGTTCTTGCTTGGTTAATGGTTATATATCTTTAGGACTTATTTCTAACACTTGTTGGGCTGTTGTTGCATGGTATATCTCTTGCCCAAGTGGAAACATCCAAGACGTCTTGCTTTCTAGTGCATAATCCCTCTCTTGGACGATCTCTTTCATGTCCTAAATCTGAATTTCTGTGTTATTATCATAAAACAGATGTAGAAGTTGAAGGACATCCCTAATCTTGCCCTTTCTTAGCATGCAATCAATTGGTGATCACAAACACAAATTGCACCATTGATCTATGCTAATTGTCTTCACTCTTTGTGCCCTAAAGTACCTGAAAAGTGGTTCTAACCTCTTTGAAGTTTCATTTGTTGAGTGATAGATATAAATGCAAATATGAAGTTGCTAATGTTGTCCTAACCAAAGGGGGCTTCCCTATTGGTCACTAAACCTACTTTGTGTAGTATGAAGTGGGAGTGAAGAGAGCTTAGCAACTTAGAACAAAATGGAGATGATAAATGAAATAAATTTTAATGGGTTTGCGTGATAGATGAAAGGGAATGACCAATGCTTTATTTGTTTGGGCTATGGAGTCAATGACCCTCTCCTTATTTGCAATAGTTCTCTCAATGGATCTAGCAAAAGAACCGTCAAAGCCTTTTCTGCAATCATTTTCACCAGAATGATATCCAGGATCATCATCAAAAAAATACAAAGAAAGGGCCCTTCCTTGAATTGAATAGGAAAAGGTCATCCAAATTGCCTGCTGTGGGGACAGGCCGATCACACAATTCTTTGTTTACATCAGAGCTGGAGTTAAGGACCAAAATTTTCTTTTCCTCAACAATGGAACCTGCAAGCTGCCCCTTTACACGGTCTGACTCATTTTCCTTTCATAAATAGGAAGGCTTCCAAAATTAACTGTGTAGGACCTGCCACTGTTCTGCTCCAATTCAGAGCTCAGAATTCCCTCTTTGACAGAGGTATCATGATTCATCATGCAAGCCAGTTTCTTTTGCTTTTGGGAACAGACCAAAATTGACATCATTATATACTTCAATGATATCCTGAATTTCTGAAGGAATATCATCAGCATTTTTGGGCCTTAGGCTTTTAACCTTAGCAAGGACGTTTCACAAACTTGGACAATAAAGACTTTATGAAGGAGAGAAACACTTATGTCTCCTTCCTAGGGTTTCAACAAGACAAAGACACTTGCAACAAGATAGCAATTAACATCTTTAATATTAGCAAGAGACAAGAAAATGCAACAAATTGTTTACTCCTTCCAAGTAGCTAAACCCTTCACACCCTAGTTGCAGAAAATAACCATCCAAGGAAGGAAAACATCCACAAAAATCCTTCTCCAAGAGTAGCACATGAGTTCCAAGAGCTAGAAAATTTCAGACCTCTTGAGGGAAAAATCTCTCAAGTTGTGATGGTCCAAATGAGTGGAAATGCACCTCTATTTATAGAGGAAGTGCTCAACATCCCTCAAAATAAAATAATAAATTTTTAGACTAAATTCCCCTAATCTAGCCCATGGAGGCGAAAAAGGCCCTCTTCAACAATTAAATAATCTAAATAATTCAAAATCTTGGGATTTTAGGCCACATGCACAAAATTAGGGGGAAAACGGCCCTCAATAGTACCCCATCTCCAAAAATGAGGTAAATGGGGGGGGGGGAGGGTGTTGATGCAACGTCCAACCTCCAAAGGCCCTTCCAAGTGTAACCAACCAATGAAACCCTTCCAAGTGTCATTTTCAAGTGGATAAGCGATCTTCAAACAACAAAATATTCCTCCAAATTATCTAATGCATAGGTCGACTCAACATTATTTAATTTTTTTGTGCCAACCAAGACAATGAAAGAAAAGAAAAGACCCAGGTAGAGGGATAGGTCCCAAGGAAAACAATGAAAGAAAGAAACCCTTAAAGAGTAAATGTGATATTGGTATGAATTTGGGCTTACTTCATGGCTTATGGTGTCATTAAATCCATTTTAATGAGTGCCTCTGTAGAGGGAGCGCTTGGTGCTTGAGATACCCTTTCCTTGTGACTTTTTGCATTCTGAACCCCCTAATTGCCTTTTGATACCCATTCATTATTTTTCAAGTCCCCTTTACAGGTTTCAAGATTTATTCTTTAATTTTTTTTCTGGGATAAAGTCTTGTTATAAGTGTGCATTCAGTGCATCAGGACAAGGGGAGATTACCATTAGAGGGGGTAGACTTCAAGCTGGCTTGTGGATTTTATAAGTGATCTTTACCATTTTTTACATAGCATACATATAGAAGCTGCATCAACCTATGAGCCTTCAACCCCTTCTTCTCATGAGAGAATGGACCATGACCCATTACCAAAGTTTAGTACACTATGATAAGCTCCAGGATGGAAAGTGTTAAGTATGGTGGGGAACGAAACAGTACCCTTGTGAGGGCCCCGAAGTAGTACCAGTTTTCCCTGGGCGGTGACAACATAGGACTAGGGTACAAAAGCTGACAACCAAGGTGAAACAAGGAAACAAACATAACTTCCCAAGCCAATGATCCATTATCCAACTTCAACCAATGAT
The DNA here is from genome assembly GCA_010110895.2 of Picea sitchensis. Taxonomy (NCBI): domain Eukaryota; kingdom Viridiplantae; phylum Streptophyta; class Pinopsida; order Pinales; family Pinaceae; genus Picea; species Picea sitchensis. The sequence goes on along the minus strand of SNQJ01S0023720.1, from coordinate 104,170 downwards.
CCTCATCCACATGCCCAGTAAATTAAGCACAACACTTTGCATGAAAGAAGGACTAACATACCTCATGGTGACGTTGGCTTACCATCTCCCATACACTAAATTGCCTAGATGTGATGAGCTTGGTTGATCTGTAGCTGTAAGAGGCAATTTGAGGGGGGTTGTTGGGCTGCCATCTATGGACATGATGATGATGTTCATGGTCGGGATCATTGTCTCCATTGCGGGCCATGAGACATAATATCCTCTAGTTACCCCTAGGCATGGGGGGGTAACATCCTCAAATCTCTATAGCATGTGGTGTATAGCTCTTGTATACATTATGTGGTCCATCAGGAAAGCTAGGAACACCAATTTTTTGAGGAAAATGTCCTTTGCCCAAACCAAGTTTGGAATAACGACAAATTAGAAATGATTGAATCTCTCAAACACTCACAATGGAAAGTCATCATTCATGAAGAAGAATTAGAATTCTTGAAATATCTACGCCTGGAATATCAACCTTCTACCACAAATAGAATCCCCAATAAAATTTAGATATGGGCTCCTCCTGCTCCAGGATAGGTTAAACCTAATTTCAATGGGGAAACAAATAGTAACCCAAGAACAATAGGAGCTGTTTGTATAATATGAAGCCACACTCATAGGTTTTTTATAACAAGTCTTTGTTACTTAGGATCTTATTAAAAAATAATATAGTAAATTTCATTAGTGTCATTGATGGATTGATACTTTCAAAATCCTATAACTACCACAATATATCATTATAGAAGGAGATTCCAAGCTTGATCCTCTCAATGGGAAAGCCAAACCTTCTTTCTACGATCATGAATCAGTGGTTTGGATGGGGTGTTGTCTAACTAGGGAAATTGAAAATGTAAGTGAAGAAGCGCTAACCAAGTTGTGGATTGGATCAACAATGAGGAAATTCATTCCAAAATCAACAGATTGTTGAATTGAAAAGGTTAGGCATCATGAAGGACTCAAACTGGAAGACTATCTTGTGGTCTAAAGTAATAAAATCCCAAACAAATTTCTCAGTACACATCTCAGTTGATGTTATCTTCAAGGAGGTCAACTCTACTCTGAAATCCCAATCAGATTAATATTCTTAGATCACATGCTTTCAAACGTGCCTCATAGATGGCATATAGGTCTTTCGATATCCCTGCCAATATACTTGTGATCCATTCACTACATCAACATTAGTGGTGTATTCTATATCCCTCATACATAGTACGTATATGATCTAGGAATATTTTCCTTAGTTGTCTCTCCTGAACTCAGGCCTCTAAGCGTGAAGGACACCCAACAAAGCTTATCTAAGGAGGATTGTGCGCTCCAAATTTCCATCCTTAATCAAAGTTTCAAACTTTCTCCTTTCCTATTCTAAGTCCTATTTCAAGTTTGAGCCCTAGCAGAATAAGTGACAAAGGTAGAAGCTGCTCATTAGAATCTGATCTTCCGCCTTGGTTGGATAGGATTGATTAGAAGATAGAGGAGACTGCCAATCAAGTCCAAGCCCAAAGAAGCATGGTGCAGTACACTCATCAACAAATCCTCAATAAATAAGAAGACACAAAGAGTAAGCTCACACAACACATCCATGCTATGATTGGCCTTGGAACTCCAATGATTGAAGAGAATCTTGATCCAAAGAAGTGACATGCTCCATATGTTGGTGTATCAAATCTCTTTTTACAGTATGATATTTTTTAGTTTCAATTTCTATAATAGGATACAAGTAGCCCTAAAAGTTGTCTTCTATGTCTCTAAGTTTGTTGTTCATCTTGTATCATGGAAAATCTTTTTGTCATTTTTGGCCCATTGTACCCTTTAATAGTTCAAATAGATGATCTTCATGAAGAGTTGGTTCTCAACCAACAAAGTACGATTGTAATCTCAATATATTTGTCACAAGAAAAGGAATATTCTAGATCCTCCAACACCCTTTTGATCTCAATTCATAATTTTCAAGTTGCCAATAGTTTGCATCTAATCCTTGGGCAGTAGACAAACCCTCTTCAACTACAATTCTCATTGATATCAAGTTCAAGTTCTGCATCTTGAGTAACTTGATAGATTTTACTGATTACTTCTCTATCTTCTACATCTTTGACTAGTTTAGACAAGGTTCACCTTGCATTGGGTCCAGTGGAATGGAAATATTTTTCCCCAAGCCTTTGAAACTAATTTTGTATTTGTCAAGGGAAATTGTTGCTTTCATTTTTTGTCCCCAAGGATGTTAAAAAATAGTTGTATATTCTTTCCCTCCATATACAAGGTCAATGACTTTAAGATCTTTTAATGTCGAAATTCCTGTAATGCAAGTTTGAGCATTTTAAAGTACTACATTGGGTTTGTTATCGTGCAATTTGTACTTTGATGGAAGGGAAAAGGCAAATGAAGAAAAAAAGGCGTAACAGGAGACTATCCTATCACTGTCACCTCAACAAGATGTCTCTTTCTATTTAGGGTGGTAGGACCAGGGAGACGTCCCCGGTGACCTGGGGTTTTGAGAAGGCAAAGGATTAAGGCCAAGTAAAAGTTTCCCTCTCACAAGTCACCACCGATCAGAAAGTACGAATAAACAACCAATAAAGATAATAAGAACCAGAAATGTACCTGCCCGGAACAAAGCAACATGAAACTATATTTGCAAGGTCACTCGCTGGTTAGTACTTCATATAATTGGAGACTTTCTCAAATAAAGCAATTGATTGATATATTGACGAAGTAAGCAAAGATGTATCACAATGAGATACTTCACAATAGATTATTTTAAAGAAGCTTCAAAATGAGCAAGAATGATTTATCATCAATGTCGTAAAACCAACATTCATCAGAAGCAAACGATACTATGCATTAGTCAATCTTTCAATTGCTTAAAGAAGCATTAAATGCTGCAAAGTATGACTATAAATCAAATCGATAATAGAAGCAATGAGGTTAGTAGGTCAATCTAAGCTAGGGTTAGAAGGTATTAGTAGTTGTTCAAAGATTTTGGAGGTTGTGATCAAACCACTCAAGCAAGAAGTCTTAGATTAGTGCATTCGTAGGGAAAATGGAGTAAAAAATAACAACATGAATTGAAGGAACAATATGATAATAGTAGGGCCAAAGACAAGAGGAATTTGATGGATGAAGTGTTGGTAAGACAAGGCTTCAACCATCAAACCCTAGGGAAAAACGGCTACTAAGGTGTAGGTAACCCTAGGGAAAAATGGCTACTAAGGTGTAGGTAACCCTAGGCCTTAGTAGGTTTTCCTCCTTCTTTAGCTCAAATGACAAAGTAAAAACGACTAGGATGAAGAGCAAGAGATAGGGTGTTGCAATGGCAAGGCCCTAGCAATGACTTCAATAGAAAAAATGGCTCCTTGGCATAATCTAGTAGGTAGAAAGTAATTCAAACAAAGACATGAACATGTGCTTATTTCCTAGGGTTTATTCCAGCAATTTCATTAACAAAATGCAAGTAAAATACTATAACCATTCAAGTAAGAGAAGGATTGCATAAATTCACTTACATTCACCAAGTATTCATCAAGCCAAACCCTAGTTATAAACCATCCACCAAGAAAAATGCCAAAGGTCACCAAAATAAGCCTCCTTCAACAAGTGTGCACTAGTAATTTCAGCCAAAAACCCTAGAAGGGCGCAAATTTCAGACTTCACACAAGTGTGAGTGAAAGATGATGAGAAAAAGAGAGTTTTAGCTCTCTACTTATACCATATCAATGACCTTAATTTTACTTTTAGGTCACAAAAGGCTGACATGGCCAATTTTACATCAGAATATTGTTTTACATTAAATGTCATAAATAAAATCCTAAATCAAGCATAAATGATGATGTCATGCCATTTTAGGGTGACGTTAGGCCCTTTTAGGGAAACGTTGGCTTCCTGGAAAAAAACGTTAGGCCTTCTTGGGCCTCAGGAACCTGCCACACGTGCCACTTGGCACATAAATGCCTCCCAAAACCTCCACAAGCACTGGATGACGTCATGGGTGTCCTAGGTGACGTCATGGGCCTTCCAAGGCCTACGCCCTGGTGGAAAGGACACAACCCCCTTGGGTACGAGTTTGCCAGGCTGCCTCTAGTGGAACGTCCTCCTCTTCTCCGGTGCAAACCCTCTGATCTGTCTCTCCCCCCTGCTGGGGTCTCAACATCCATCTGGTGGGCTTTCAACCCCATGGAGGTCTGAACTAATTATCTCCCCATGTGTACCTGTCCATCGAGTATGATCCTGAAACATCAACAGATACGCCCTCCATGAGCTCATAAGTCACAGGGATCATAGCAATGTCAATCACATCTAATCATCAAGTTTATTAAAGATGTGCATAAAACCCCTTTTACCCGAACAAGTGCTCAAAGACATTATACTAATCTACAAGCTAAGTTTGGAGGAAACACTAGGACATCCTATTGGGATAATGCTCACTGGATGTGGGATGTTTTCGGGAGAGATCAAATCTAAGCCATGTGAGTGGATGAAGTGGCTAAGGGATGTCTGGGCAAGGGTGCAGTGATTGCAGGGAAATGTATGGCTTACTTGTGGGTGCCTCTGTAGAGGGTGAGTTGCACCTGTCATGGATGCAAATGTTTCCAAGCCCATTCATGCCTTTTGTCTTTATTTTATTGCTTTTTCTTCAAGAAGCTAGTTAGGGGACATTGCCCTGGCGTGGTGACCAGTGATGGCAATGTTACCCACAAGCATTTCACGGAAATGAGAAGTTTGGCTCGTGATGAGACCCCCTTTCTCTTGGCTATGCCACCAAGAGCCACTACCTTGGCGTGGTGACCAGTTGCTGGTAGTGTCATACTGCTACATGCCCATGGACCTAATAGGCTGGCTCATGATGAGACCCCCTATCCTCCAACTAGGTCTTGTTTTATTATTTTTTATGGGTCCCTCTATGTCTTATTGAGAAGCTTTTTACTGCTTTCTCGGGGATCCCTGGGCGAAGCATCTCAAGGTTTCATTCTTTGGCTTCTGTCTTTTGCCAGCTACTTTTACCCTTTGGGCCTTTATCCCCTTCTTCCCACAAGGTAAGGTACAACCCTTAAATATTTGGCCAACCCAATTCCTAGACTAGTGTAATGGGATGGATGAGTGGGAGAAAGATGGAAAGTGGTAAGTATGGTGGGAGCAGACGATGGCTTCTCATGAATCCCCCCAGTGGAAACTCAAAACCTATGGGTACCATCTTACTAGGGCATCCTGTCATTCCCCCCAGATATGGTCAAGTGGATAGGTATAAGATCTAAGCACCCGTTAGAAACAAAAAGAATTGAATGCACATATTCAAAGGTTTTGAGGATCAGAGTGACACATACCATGATACCCGGACTCATAACCTCATGGAGCAAGATCCATTTCTGCTACGGGACCAGGCCGAGGTGATGGATGCTGCTGCTGCTGACAAAGTGGAGGCGCTGAAGAATGAAAAGATGGGTCCTCTGGGGCCATGCTCAAGTCGATCTGGCTCTCGGTACTCCATGTCTAGGACCTGTGGGACTCGAGACATAATCTCTCTAGTTATCCCTAAACTGGGGGATAATAGGGTTCAATGACAAATCGATATTCGACCTTCAAATACATTCTCAATCTCACCAATTGCGGCTTAGCCATAATAATCAATCTTTCTAGGTAGAATATTGATTTGTGACCCAAAGTCAACAACGACTTGCGAGAGCAAGTATCCATCAATATCCATTTCTATCTATGGGTTAAAATTTGGATTCACATCTTGGCGTTTATATTTTTATTCAAAAAAAAATTGCTTCATATATTCCTTCAGAAAACAAATAAGTACATCAAGATTCATCTTTTTTACTTGCTTCATGGTGGAGGTGTGCATTTTGCAAAGATTGCAAAATCATCAAAATTGGGTGATTGTATTAATTGATGCAATTCTGAATTATGTTATAGGCCTTCAACTTCATGAGGTGTTTCTCCTTTTACTTGGGACTCTACCATGTCCTTAAACATATGGGTTGTGGTTTGTAAAATTTCCATCTGTGTGGAATGGTCAAGATATAGTGATTCCTTCTTGTTTAATTCCGTAGTTTTGTCTTAAATGTATTCTTGGAAATGGAGGTGATGTTAGGTCAAGTTTTGTTCTGTGTTGTGTAACAATGTTCGTCAAACCTAAGCAATTCATAGTCAAATTAGGCACAACTTGAAGCATATTTGTTGTTCTTCGTTCTCCCACCTTCTTCAACATGAGGAGGCAATCCTCCATCAAATGATCTCCAACACCACCTATGTTAGAAAACCTCAAGTCGGTGCAATCCTCATATGGGCACTAGAAACTTGTATGCTCAGTAGAGTACCAAATGAACCAATATAGATGGTAGTTTGATCCTCTGCGATGATCATATTCTCCTTGACCTCTTCCTCTTTGCCTATTCCTCTTCCATTTCATTGATCTTGTGTTGGAGGTGGTTCTAATGTCATCTCAGTATGATCAACAACTTGACGGTTCCTATGTCTCTTACCATTATGAGGACATTTTGATGGTGTTTGAGAATTTACTTCACAAATTTTGCACCGCCTCCTTTTGTTCTTCATATTATGTGAACAACTCTTTGTATCATGGTTGGTTAACACTCACAAATCTCACCATTGACATTCAAGTCAATTTTTTGAGCGTCCATTGGACCACTACTAGTATGATATTTGAAAGGACACTCTTCTTTATTATGGCCATATGTAGTACAAAAATTACAACAATAATCTTGTTTTGTTTTCTTCAATGTTAGCTCTTTGATTATTGGTGTAATTTTTGATTACTGATTCTATACCGAATCCCAATCTTCAAGACATTCTTCTGCAGGGTTCTGATATTGTTGCACTTGTTTCTAATGGAAAACAGTGTTGATTCCATTGCCTCTTAGATTGTTACACTTTGCATTTCAAATAGATTTCTGTTTCCTTTTCAACTATCCTTATACTTCCTTCTCTTTAACCATTTATCTGTGCATCTTACTATTTTTTTCTTTTCTACCATGGGTCGAAGTACAACCAGCGATGGAAACACTGTTGTTTCCTAGTTAATGTATTAGAAAACAAGAGTGTAAAGACAACTCCCAATTGCACTTAAACATTAGCATTCACATACACAGATAACTTTCAAAGAAGTAATTTTGAAACAGATATGTATCAAAGTGCAGCAGAATAGTCTCCTTTATTTCCCCTTACTTTGCCAAAGGCATACTGGTTACATCAGATATTTATGGTCCAGAAGGTAGGAGATGGTTACAACTGTGAAACGACATGTCAGTTCAGTTGACAGTTGTTTGTTGACTGACCTGACATCTGACAAATAACTTGACAAGTATGTGGATCCAACATCTGACATATACTATACTTTGTACTATAACTTACCTACAGGCTACAACAATTTCCTATTTGTGAATTATGGTCCTTTATCAGCAAAACTGATAATATCAAGATTTTGTTCATCTATAATAAGAACAGCCAACCTGCATATTTCATTGTTAGAGTTCTCTTATGGAAACAAGACAAGGAATATTAGAAACTATTTTGTATAGAAATGACACAGTTTTTTTTAATACGTTGTTAGTGGCATGATTGAGTTATAAAACTTTGAACTGAAATAGAATCACCAATTTTTTTTTAGCACTCTGAATGAATATCTTTTGATTGTGAAGCAGAGTTGCCTACACATACAGATTTGTGGGCTTGTATACTGGCTGGTATCAGGGCTGCAAATTCCTCTTGATTTTGCATTTACAATTTGGATGATACATCTTCATAGAAATTCAAATCAGAAAGATTCTGATCAACAGGTAATGTTCATATGTATTATGGCACAGTGGTAGGGTCAGTCTTTACAGTTCCATTGCAAAGCATATAGTGGGTAACTTATGCGCATCATTATTAGGTTGTTATGTAATATGCTGACAGGACTAACTACACTGCAGGTAGCATCAAAAGCTGCTACAGGTAGAGCAATATTTACGTTTCCAGTAATCTCACTGCTCGCAGGAGTCCTGGGAGGCATGCTTGGAGTTGGAAGTGGAATGCTTTTAAACATTTTTCTTCTCCAAACTGGAATGCCACCTCAGGTAACATCACTGCACTACAAAATCTCCTGAAATGTGAGCAGCATTGTCTGGGTTATAGAAAGTTTGTGGCTATTAGTATTTCTCCTTCTTTGCAGTGACAGTTCCTGTAGGTATTTTAAATTTAATCAAATAGTTTTGTATTTGATTGATAGGTAACAGCGGCCACGTGTGCGTTTATGGTGTTTTTCTCCTCTTCCATGTCTGTAGCACAGTATTTGTTATTAGGGCTTGCACCTTTGGAGTATGCATTATATTTTTCAATAATATGCTTTATTTCTGCATCACTTGGTGTGGTAATCATTCAGCGAGCAATCACAAGACTTGGACGACTTTCTTTAATAATTTTCTCTGTTAGCACAGTGCTGGGCATAAGTACCATCCTTATGACTTACTTTGGAGTTTTGAAAGTGTGGAGTCAATATAAAAACGGAGATTATATGGGTTTCTCAGCACCGTGCTGACTCTTATATGAGAAGTTACAAGTGTTTGGATCATGTTTCATCTATATGAATGGGACTGGTTTTTATTGGCATTCACATCAGGTTGATTCCAAAGATGGTTTGCCTGCAGAAGATGAAAGATCACGGTGGAAAAAATAGAAAGTCAACTTGTTGTAAGAAGACTTTTGAATTTATGATTAATGCATTTTAGTTTTATGTAGTGTAAATGCACTACTAGCTATGAAGAGAAAGGAAGTTGCTTTTCTCTCTAATTAGTCATCTTGCAGGTTACAACAATTGTCATCCACAGTCTTGAAGAATGTTAAATATCCTTGGATCAACTTAAAATTTGGTCTTGTTTTTAAGATTTTTAATCAATGGTAGGCCATGATTATCTTAGGAATGTTAGGGCCACTGCAATTTGTAGAGGATATTAGATAATGGATAACTTCTAGCTGTCTTCTGACATTAAATAGTGGAAACATTTTAATCGACTTTCATTGCAGCTAGTCCTTGTCAAGGATAATCTCTACGGACTCCACTGAATTTTTGTCCCACTTGCATTGCTTCCTCTTCAGAATC
>SNQJ01S0023720.1:77397-93754 GCA_010110895.2 Picea sitchensis | reverse complement strand
TACAGTGGTCCTGAGCTTACAGCCCCGCAGCATTCATCCCCGCCGAATGGCCTGCACATCCCCCTCTTCCCGTCCCTTAGCCCTCCCTGCCGCCTCATGCAGTAACTCTACCACCAACCCCCTCCACGCGTCCTCCGACCTGCTTCCCCCAATAAATTTTATTGCCTCGGGATTTATGGGCTCCCGCACCCTGCATACGCAACCCTGTGCATACGTAACTCTGTTGTTATCTCCATTCTTACTGACTGTCTTTTAGATTGGTTTATCAGATCATTGAATGTAGTCTGCAATCAATGTTATTTTATTAATTGAAATTCTTTCTTAATTAAATCTTGCTTAATAATCTTTAATCATTTATCAGTTTAGGGGCGTTACATGCAGAAAAAGGGAAAATGCCCAATTTCAATATAAGCCTTCTTCCATTATCTTATTGATATGACACAACGTCTCAACTCAATTAAGGGTATCTGTTACAGAATTATTAGCGTGTTCTAATTTTTTGTAATTAAAGTCTTTTCTAGTTGTGTTCCAAGTCATCAGGCAATTATTCTGTTTTCATGATTTTCTGGGCAGTGAAAGTAACCATGAATATACTTGAAGATTTTGAACAAACCAAATTAAGTATGCACAAGTAAGTGAAAGATTGAAAATCAACATAGGACCTTCATCAAAAGCCTGAGTAGATAGCATCATTTAAATTTATGAATATAAGCTATTGTTCTCTTAAGAGACATTTGTTAAGTATTGGTTGTGTTGGAACCTAGTCTTTTTATTCTCTATTGCCTTTTGGTTACTTCACTGATGGTTCCTAGTTCCTTACCTTTATGTTTTTTTTTCTACAATTTTGTATTGTATCCTTGAATCTTTCAGTTCTTTTTTCTGTAAAAGCATTGCTTCTTTCACCTTGTCAGTTTACTAAAGACCGACAGAACCCATTGCTTTTCTTTTTTACTAGTTTCCTAGATTTTCTGAGACTAATATCAGAGTTAACCCTTGCTACAGAACTTAGCAGTCACTATTTCAAGTTACATATACATCAATTGCTAAAATTAGATAAACTTGATAACATCAACCTATCCTCTGTGGAGTACGGTTATAGTGAGATATTGTGATGTTACTAAATTCTATAACATGGTTGTAAGGCCTCCTATGTCTCTAAAGCAGGAGCCCCGTGAGTCAAATTTTGATTTTGTTCGTAGGTTGCAGGTACTGCTTCATGCTTTCACCCAACCTTTTATGAAAGATCAGCTCTATCAACTTTTATTAATTTTCTCTAGCGTAAAGAGTATCATAGATTCCTTAACCAAAGTCCCATTTCATATGAATATGCTCTTGACAATTATTTCGTTGCTGAGGCTAAAGTCTCTACTAAGTATAAAGATCACATCTAGGAATAAGCTTGCAAAAGAAGAGTCCCGTGACAAAAATAATCTAAAATTGTGCATTTGGCTTCTCAACAGGACCAAAAATGAGATTCATACAATAATTAGTTTTCCTTGTAAACTCAATTGAATAATTCTAGAGGCAGATATAAAATAAGATAGAAAGAGAGGGAGATTATAAAGGTCCAAATTCCTCTTCTTCCAAGGATGGGAATTCTCCTGCAAAGGTTTAAAAGCCTAGGTTTGCTTCCTCTACCAATACTAATCCTGAAAAGTATAAGGTAAATACTTTGAAGATCATAGATGTTGCAGAGGCTCAAGTCCTGGAAACCACCTAAAGTTCCTCGACAATGAAATCAATTTTCTCAGAAATCTTCAACTCAAAAGCTCTATTTTACCTTTGACATAGTGAACCTTCCAATCCAAAAGAAAGGCAAAGTTGAGATCTTGAGCCTTTCTATATCGAGGTCAAAGTGGATAAGTTCTGCATCAAGAGGACTTTAATACATCTTGGAGTAGTAGTAAATGCTATGACCGTATTACTTTCTTATATCCTCAGTTTGAAGTTCCATAGAGGACTGAAACTTTGAACTCCATGCTGCTAGCTGGGTCTGTCAAGGATTCAATCAGTTTGAGGTTGCTCTTATTTGCACCACTGATATTGTCATCATTCTAGCAGGAAAAGTAGTCAAAACAAAAGTGGTTGTCCTCAATCAAGAACTCGGTTGCGAAATCTTACTTGGTTTCCATGGCTTTGTGCCATGTGCACTACTTTTTCTACCTTGTTTTGCGAACTACAATTTGTTTGTGAAAGAAAAAAGTGCATGTTGTCCAGAAGGATTCAAATCATTTTATCCATATCAAGGTCAAAGTGGATAAGTTCTGCATCAAGAGGACTTTAATAGATCGTGGACTAGTAGTAAATGCTATGCCCATCTTACTTCCTTATATCCTCAGTTTGAAGTTCCATGGAGGACTCGAACTTTGAACTCCATATTGCTAACTGGGTCTGTCAAAGATTCAATCAGTTTGAGGTGCTCTTATTTGCACCACTGATATTGTCATTATTCTAGCAGGAAAAGTAGTCAAAACAAAAGTGGATGTCCTCAATCAAGAATTCCGTTGCAATATCTTACTTGGTTTATATGACTTTGTGCAGTGTGCACTACTTTTTCTACCTTGTTTCGCAACTTTACAATTTGTTCATGAAAGACAAAAGAGCATGTTGTCAAGAAGGATTCAAATCCTTTTATACATTTTGTTAAGTGGCCTTGTGGCCCTCTCATTCCTTTTTGCATATCTCAACAATGACCACCTCCTTTAGATCTTCAGCCTTTTGGCTTTTTTTTATTGAGGAATTTTCTTTAAAGTTTATGCTTGATAGACAATCTCAAACATAAGCTTACACCAAAACCTTCAGCGAATCAGCCTCACATAATGCCTATACAAATGCTAGAGTGGCCATTGCAATCTGGAGATTGTTTTTGAAATGACAAGCATATTCTCAAATTCCTTTCCACATGATAGAAGCAATTACCGCACTTGCATCTTAAGTTGGGATTCAAAATGTGGCTCTTTATCTAACAGACATTTTATTCACAACCCTTACTTGCCCAGTTTAGGATATTAAACGCAATGACCTAACTCAGCATGAGCTAGCTAAGAGGGTTGTTACAACCTGAGTGGGGCTAATGGTTAAGAACATGTGTTTCCTCCTAAGAGGTCACAAGTTCAAATCCAGAGGTGGGTAGGGTATGTATACCTTCGTAGATTTTACCAGTCAAATCGTTGGGCGGAGGGGGTCCCTTGTCCCACAAACAAGGGGGTCTCATACACCAATTTGGTATCTAGCTTGGTCGTGACCTTAAAATTAGATTATTTATACAACGTGAGTGGACCTAATGGTTAAGAACATGTGTTTCCTCCTAAGAGGTCACAAGTTCAAATCCAGAGGTGGGTAGGGTATGCATACCTTCGTAGACTTTACCAGTCAAATCGTTGGGCGGAGGGGGCCCTTGTCCCACAAACAAGGGGGTCTCATACACCAATTTGGTATCTAGCTTGGCCGTGACCTTAAAATTAGATTATTTATACAACATGAGTGGACCTAATGGTTAAGAACATATGTTTCCTCCTAAGAGGTCATAGGTTCAAATTCAGAGGCAGGTAGGGTATGTATACCTATGTAGACTTTAGCAGTCAAATCACTACGTGGAGGGGTTCCCTTGTCCCACAAACAAGGGGGTCTCATACACCAATTTGGTGTCTGGCTTGGCCGTGACCTTAAAATTAGATTATTATTATTACTTGGTGAAAAATMCTCTCCATTCCATAAAGATTATACAAGATTCAAATGCAATAACTTAACTTAAATAACAAGTTTCTAATAGCAATGGAATTACTTCACATACCTCAATTTCCTCTACCTCAACAAACATAAAAAACTAGTAAAAACCAATTCTTCAATGCAATAGTGGCTATGTGGGAAAAAATCATACCCAAGGGTCAAATTTCCTACCAATCAATGTAACACCCGGTCACAGATATTTCCCTTGGTGACATGTATTGCGCCTAGAGAAGGGATTAAGCTTGATGAGAACACAAGGGTTTTACTCCCTAAGGAATTACTCAACTAAAGCACTCTACCCAAATCAATGGCAACAATAGTTCATAGAATCCAACAATTGTGTGGTGAAGAGGTCATTGGCTTACAACACCACCTTTTCTCATAGGGTTCCAGTGTGTAAGAAATCTATCACTCTTTCTCTCTATACGGAAATAGCTTCGATGATGGGGTTCTTCTTCTCAATAATTTCGAGTTCAATAATGGGATTTAGTACCCCCCTCAAGCTAGGTACACTCCTTGCCTACTCTTACCCACTCAGGGAATGTTTGCACAATCTTCATTGCTCCAATTACCAACCCAGTCTAGTAGTAGTTCCACTTTTCCCAAGGCAGAGAAACATTCAATAACACAATAATTAGTCTCCTAATAATAGTGTTTTCCTTCTCTTTTCCCAAGAAAAGAAAAATAGTTTTCTTTTTCCCCAAAACATTTCTCCTATTCTTCCCTTCTACCATTTATAACCCCCACTTCAGAGTAATTAGCATTCTTAAATAAACTTAGAGCGAAATTAGGGTGAGAGTTTAAATCACTTAGGACATATGATAATCATTTTGTCGGTTAAATGTAGCCCCYTTGGCCTTAAACCCTAACTAAACTTAGAAACAATGTTTCAGAGGATATAAAATAATATTTCTCATTTCCATGCCTCATAAGGTCCTAAATACTAGGTTGATGTTCTCTTTGAGCAAAATTCCTTTCCCAAGATGTGATTTTCCCCACAGTATTTATATTCATTTAGGTTACTCCCAACATATGACCCAGGTCAATGTGGGTCCTAAGATCACGCCTTGTAACTCAACATTTCTCAATAATCATGTTAGCTCCACAAAGACAATATACTTCCTAGACAATATACTTCCTAATATAAAATAATGTATCTTTCATTCCCTTGATACCACATAAATACTTAAGCAATATAAAAATGGCATGTGAATTCATCTTGGTAATTTTAAGCCAAACCACCATATACATATGCCAATCCAAATCAATATAAGGATGGCATGTGAATTCATCTTGGTAATCAAGCAACACATGTACATATTTTAAGCCAAACCACCATATACATATGCCAATCCAAATCAATATTTAATTTGTTCTAAGAAACCACATGTCTTATGATAACCAAAGCACATAATCCAATGAAATTAACATCATCCTCATAATATAATCATATTATCCACAAAAACTAATAATGTCTCATGATGTATGTATTATCAAAAGAATCAAAGTGGCATTAATATAGTCCAATAAAATATAAATAGGTTTTGTAAACTCAAAGTGTCACACAACCCACTACAATGCTCAAATCAAAGTGGCATTAATATAGCCCAATAAAATATAACTAGGTTTTGTAAACTCAAGGTGTCACACAACCCCACTACAACCCACTACAATGCTCAAGAGGGGTGTTACATTAAAGGTGATCTAACTTTTCTAGTTGCACTAGACCTATTGTTTTCCCATAAGCTTCTCTAGATAGGATAATCATGCTAGGGCATCTGAGTCCTCTTTAGCTCATAACATGGCTCTTGGACCATAGAGGTACACCCTCAAATTTTCTCGTCGCTAGTTTCCTACTATCACTTCAATGACAACTCTATCCCATGATCTTTTCTCGTCGCTAGTTTCCCACTATCACTTCAATGACAACTCTATCCTATGATCTTTAAACTACCAAATATTTAGTACTTGTAAACAAATTTGTAACACCACTCTTGGTGACTTCTCCAAGTATATAATTGTGTGAGTTGCAAAACTTATGTTAAGTTGCGTAAAATCTACATAAGATAAATATATTTATTTTTATTATTATAACATATATGTTATATGTATACATTTTCCCAAGTTAAAATTGTGGGCATTAGGGTCGTCCTGGGGAATATAATCGATCCCACTCTCTAAGCTCGAAAGGAAGAGTGAGATCGATGGTACCTTTCCAACGCCTCAATCTATTCATTTAAGAGCTCAAACATGTCACTTTTGTGGGATTTGAACTTGGGCAGGGAGGATAACAACCATCCCTCCCAACCATCCAAACCCAAGCTAGACCTAATTGACTTACTATACTTAACATATTGTACACTTAATTGAAATTACAATTAACAAAGTTACAAACTTAACTATGGTTTTCACACTTCATGGAATTTGAACTATAACCTAATCATAATATCCACTTACGTACTTCATCTCAATGTCAAGTTAAATAATTACTTTCAATATCATATAACCATTGCCACTTTGAAGAAAATTACTAACCTTATTTATTCTCAAATAATTATTTTATGTCTCGACTATAATATTTTATACATGTTTATAAAATACGCAATTTAATCATTATGATTAATAATAACATAATATCTAATCAAAACTCCATAAAATTATATTCATATATAACACATAACATATTCCAATCATTAAATGTTTATACCATATATGTTGAGAACTTCATAAAATTAATATTCATTCTTCTAACTCATTTTTCCAAACACTCCGGTTGGTAGCTTATTTATAAGATTCAATTTGCAGTGGTACTTAATAAACCACAAAGAAGATTTGATTTTAATAATCACAATTATTCTATTTTGACAAATGAGTAAAAGTTAGTAAAATGGAAATCTTCCCACACATTTCCATGTATATGTGGATCTACGAGCTTCAAAATTCAGCCACAGTGCTTGAATCTATTCACTAAGTTGTTCATGATCTACATATCTGGATCTACGAGCTTCAAAATTCAGCCACAGTGCTTGAATCTATTCACTAAGTTGTTCATGATCTACATATCAACTAGCATGTCAAACTAAAGAATTCAACATACAAATTGTTAGTCATGATCAAAGAACTTCAATTACAAAATAACTATAAGAAGATAAAGGGATTATATATATCCTATTTGATTTTAAGTGGATCATGAGCTTGCCATGCTATTGAGTCGATGAGAAAAGATTTAAAACAAAATGAAGGTTTATATTTACACTAAAAAATACGGCTTTGATGTCATTAATTTTAAGAGGGTAAGCCTTGGAGGTTTCAATCTCATTCTAAAGTAATGGATCCATGATACCTAGGTTAAGAACCTGCATCTACTATCAATGAAAATAATATATAAATTGATTCAATATAATAGAAAATAAACTAACTCATTCTAGCAAAATACAATCAAAATTTACATTTGTATGAAATGTTTCTATATTCAAACTATATTCTAACTCTAAGTGGCAACGAGTTGATTTACAAGAGTAAATCAACAAGTATCCTTTACAGTTTTAAATGGTGCATTATACCCTTACAGGATTTGATCGATGCTATATGTTATTAGTTGGAAAACATGGACTATAGTTCAAACCAATTAAGCCTTGACAACCATATACAAAACAATGATAATCCAACAAACATCTAAATGAATTAAATTTCATTGTTTTATCTGTTATATAAAGATAGCTCATCAAACCAAATACATAAAAGCCATGAATTTACAATCCAGGTTGCAATTTGGTCAAAGGTAAATTTCATCAAATATTCCATATATAAAATCTTGGTCTCACATTATAGGTCGTGTTTGTATGACATATATTCCATGGTTTTCACATTACTGCTTGTGTTTATATGACATATGTTCCATGGTTTTCACATTACAGGCCGTGTTTATATGACATATTTTCCAACTCAAATTATAACCACACTAAGAAATTAATACACCTTCATAGATGTCAAACGACAGAGTAATAATTACTTTGTATTTCTAACTGATACACCATGGTAAGGTTATAACTGATACACCATGGTAAGGTTATGATACATAGTTTAAATAACTTTGTTTCATTCAAATTTATGCCTCTATCATCACAAAAGCGATATGCTAAGTAAAAGGTTATGATACATAGTGTATAAAACCCTCTTCTCTTTCAATGATATGCCATTGTTCTAATGTATACACTACATGTTATAGCTTAAACCCTTAGACGTAGTGGATCCCAAGGGATTCAACCTACTGTTGAGTTATACCATAGATTATAAATGGAATTCATAACATGGTCAACAAAAAGATTCGACCCACGAACTATGTTCTACATGAATTTGGAGGATTCAAATGGTGGATTTCATCAATTCACAAACCAACAAAATATAGAAGTCATCATGCACAAGAATTCAAAGGATTGACAAGTGTATTTTATTAATTCACAAATCAACAAAAAAGCATAAGCCATTGCACACAAGAATACAAGGATTCAGATAGTATAATATTTTATCAATTCATAAACCAATATAATATAAAAACAATTGTGCACAATATACAAGAGTTTCGGTTGGCATAATGCAACTACATATTCGAAATCACATTGGATTCTTATCAAATTCACAATCCAAACGAATGGAGAAACAATGACACATAGGGTAAATGTATATGAAAGAAAAATTACATTTGAATTCTATGATATTAACCAAGTTCATGTAGAAGTCTATACAAATTCCTAAGGATGCACATTTTCAAAATTATATTATTATTGAAAATAAAAAGAATATCTTTTAGAATTGAATGTGAGGGAAGAACTCAAACATATTTACATACCTCTTTGTTGTCGAAATCTTTATCAAGAACTTTGAATTTGAAGTTCATTGTCCTCCTTGTGTCAACTTGTCATGGTATTTTTCCTCTCTTCTACTTGTCGATAAAGATTGTCCATCGGTTGACCACCTTATCAACTCCAATGGGTACTCTTCTTCCTCAAGGACCCTCATGCTGCATTGGAGTTGTATATAGGGAACCAATCTAGTAATAAGAGAGGAATGACACTGCTAAGCTTGATAAGAAATCCCCATTTCACAACACTCTTCAATAGACCAAATTCTTCAATAATCACCAATAGAAAGTTAAGTATTATGACAACCATCTAGCATTAGGGTGAAAAAAATGTTTTTCCTCTTGTTCAAGCCTTCCTTTTATAGGTTCTGTGTCTCAAGCCACTTGTCCATCTCATGCAAAAATATAATTTACTAATTACCTATTATTCACCCATCCATGGGTCACTCACATGAACAAGTAATTACTTATTTAAAAATATAAAATAATGATTTATCCTTACCCAACTCTCACATTTCCTATTTTTACTCTTAGGTGTCCCCTTGATTTCCTACTCATTTCCTATTTGAGTGGGTGCACATGGATTTACTATTTTAGTTATTTATTAATTATCTTTAACTTCTTCCAACCCACTTTTCTTTTCCCACACTTCTATTTGAATTTGAATTCCTTGTTTCTCTTTTTTGTCCTTGAGTTATGTGTGGTAGGCGATTTGGTAGAAAGAAGAAGGAAGGGATAACCTAGGGTAATGAGTGGATAAAGGGCCATAGCACTAAAGTGTTTCAATACAAAGAGAAAATGATGAAATAATCATTTTGTCATGATTGAATTCTCCTCTTACCGAGGGAGATTTCTTTTTCTTTTTGAATTAATCCCCTTTAATTCATTATCACTCGGTTGTTAACACAAGGGGAGAAAGACTCAGACACCAACCTTTGATGGAGTAGTTAATATGTATATAATGGAACGGATACATACACAAGTGTTGTTATGAAAATTCATTATCCAAGTGGATATCGGTGGCCATCCACCTCTTCCAATGAATCAATGTTTTCGAACTTGTGGTTTTGATAAACCATGGTATGCGCCCATGGTATTTTAAAGATAGAGAGAAGTAAAATAAATAATAATAATAAAATGGTAAAAATATGTTTACACGATTATTAATTAGTTTTTAACATTGGTAGTTTATGTGCCCGTTGTTTTGGAACTCAGGGTATTTGTAAAATGGGATAAAAAAAATAAAACATATAATAATATTAAAATAAGTGAAACAATACGACTCTTGAAGGAAAAGGCATGCATAAGTACTATATATAGGCCCTCCCATTTATAAAAGGATATATATTATTCCTTCATGATGTAGACAACAAGGTCACTATTTTGACCTCTTGTAATATATTTTTGCGAATGAGCATAGTAAACATCTTTTTCTCTTCAGAGATAAGATACTACCATTCTACCAATTTGCATTCTACAATATTCTATTATTTATTTATTAATAAAAGTTGAGTTTCACTGTACTTATGTGTTCTCTACTATAGTTGTGTTTGTATCTCATTTCGTTCAATATAATCAAGATAAGTGGTACTAGAGAAATATACTCTTTGTTATTTCTTGGTGCATGTCCTCAACGAGGTCAAGGTATATAGAGTTGGGTCTTGAGCTAGTTTCTCTTGGGGATAAATGCTCTTGCTAGCCCAAGAGACCTCCCATGGCAGAATAAAAGAGAGATGACAGAGCAATAGATCCTTTCAATATGTTGGTTGAGGAATCCCTCACACAATAGAGAAATGAAATGACAATGATTCTGACTTCGCTACTGCACATCAGACACAAGAAAATTACATAATGATCACCATTAGAAGTGGTCCACATACCTACAAAAATTCCACCTGCACATTAATTATAAGAATGGAAACACCAACTATGTCACAGACTGCCTCGCCCGACCCTTGGTGATGGCACTAATCACATTTCTTAATGCCTATGGACATGAGACCTTTAAGTGGCCACATTTATACCATATCGATTTTGACTTCACTACTACATATCGAGCACTGAACGAAAGCAAACAAGTCGCAAAATTCCACCTTTAGGATGCACTCTTGTGCTATCTGGGCCATTTTTGTGTTCCTTCAAGCTAGTGTGCATAGATTATTTGGGAGGCACATTACAGTTGAGTGGTTGAGCGCTTCGGTGTGGAGAAGACAATATCGGTATTGCAAAGGGATTTCTACTAGATAAATCTTTGACAAGACGTTATCAAGTACACCATATTGTGCAATACTACCCATGCCATTTCTAAACTAACTATCAAGAAGAAAGGGTTGTACACTCCTCTACCTACCCCAAACAAGCCATGGGAATCATTTTCCATGGATTACATGTCAGGTTTTCCTTCCACCAAACATGGTCATGATTGTGTATTTTCGGTTGTCGATCGATTCTCTAAAATGGATATTTTAGTACCATGTAAGAATAGTGCCACAACCGAGGCCACTAGTAAGCTCTTCTTTTAACATGTTTGGGTTCATTTTGGGCTTCCTTGGATTGTTATTTCAGATAGGGACAATAGGTTCCTTAGTACCTTTTGCTATATCCTATGGTCTCTAATGGAAACCAAGTTGACCAAATCGACTTCCTTCCACCCCCAAACAGATGGACAAACACAAGTGGTCAACCAGATGATTGTGCATATTATGCGCATGTACAACTCCAAGCATACACATACATGGGATGAGAGTCTTCCATATGTTCACCATAGCTATAACAAAGCTCTTCACAACTCTATTTTCCACATCCCCTTTCAAGTGTGCTTGGGGTTCCAACCATTAGCCCCCATTGATGTATCTTTTCTCGTTGCATCTTCACCCATAGAGTCCTCCCATACTCATATTGAGACATATTGTGAAACCAAATTTGTTGAACAGATCCAAGACCTCCAACAACAGGTTCATGGCATCATTCAAAAGGATAATGCCAAGTACAAGTAGTGACACGACCAACCACACAAGTTTCAGATTGGTGATAAGGTGTGGTTGCAGAAGTTTCAAGTTGATTATTTATTTATGTTCTCTATTTTTTGCATTTCATCTATTTCATACATTTTAAGTAGAAAACCAATAAATAAAGAATCTAAGATCTAAAGGAAATTAACCTTCATAGTAAATATTTCAGTGTTTTATTAATTTTTTTGTGACGAACTATCCACTGGAATATCCATGACATTTTATAGATCATATTGGTATCAGAGTATCTTATCTTGTGGTATTAGTGGAAAGTTCCATGGATCCAAGAATTAGTTTAAGAAGAAAGTCGCAGAACCCTATCCATGGCCAACGAGTTTGCTCATAACAACCCTCGAGATCTAATAGAGGATATATTTGTGAGGTTGGAAGAACAAGTCCCTAACATATATCGCAATATGTCCCTCCTCATGGCATCTCTAGCAAGCAATCTCAGACCGTTCATAGAATTTGGAGGCTTGAACTCAGAGATCGGATTAGACGGGAAGTCGAGGGATAATGAATACACATAAGAGGAGTCACAGTAAGAACTTGAGAAAGAGCAACCAAGTTCCAGTACCATAAACCCTTCATAGTATTTATTCAAGATGGAAAAAAAAGTGGACATAAAGCCATACCAAGCCGATATCAATGCATTAAAATGAATCATTGGTTGAAGCAAATAGAAGTGCATTTCAATGTTCACCATATATATGAACAAAATATATCATTTTCCAGACTCAAGTTAGAGGTCCATGCTTTAACCTGGTGGAAAATACATAGGTTGGTGGGTGATCTGCCAATGACTATGTGGGAGGACTTCAAAACCCTCATCAAGTCCCAATTCTACCCTATAGGGTATGTAGAGGAAAAATGGATCTGGTGCCACTAATTTGGGCATAAGTAAGGGCAGAGTGTACAAGAGTACACCACTGAGTTCAAAAGATGGCCATCATGCTGGGTATTTATCCTAAGAACCTAGATATACTCTTGCAGTATCTAGGGGGTCTACATAGCCATATACAAAATCAAGTGATGTTTTTCAAGACAAGTACAATGGACAAGGAATGTGTACATGCACAATATTTGGAAAACATAGGCCACAAGAAAGAGAAACCAAGTGGTTCCAAGCAGAAAGAGCACCAGGAAGCTTCCAAGGAGGGGAAGAAGAAGTGTAAAGGGGGGAATGATAAGAAGACAAAAACCATTGCACATAAATGAAAGGATCCTAGAAACCATTGTAACCATTTCAATATTGATGGGAACACTATGGAAAAGTGTCAGAAACTTCATCTAAAGTTGAACCCAAAGCACTGCAATAAGGATGCAAATAAAAGAATCTTCTAGCCACAAATTCAAGCAATAAGGTTGAAAGCAGCTCCGATGTGGATGGAAATAGTATTTTCACATCAATGCAGAAGGAAGTGCATTTGAGTAGCCTTCATCACTTGGAAGAGAAGGAGATGACCAGACTCTTCCACATCAATATCCAGGTCAATAAGACCAAGATAGACACCATGTTCAACTTTAGTTCATAGGTTAATCTCATAGCAACATGTTTGGTTA
Source organism: Picea sitchensis (assembly GCA_010110895.2). NCBI lineage: Eukaryota > Viridiplantae > Streptophyta > Pinopsida > Pinales > Pinaceae > Picea > Picea sitchensis. Next base: position 80,590 of record SNQJ01S0023720.1, on the reverse strand, counting down.
GCAAGCTTCAGTTGGAGGTTTGCAATTATCCTAGCTCCACCCTAGCCTATATCCATTGGGATGGGAAAGCAAGGATGTAGAGATCAAGTTAATGAAACATCATAAGTTTGACTTTGCTATAAGTGTTGATTTTATTGGTGAAGTGGAATTGGACGTAGTACCCCTTGATGTATGTGTAGTAGTGTTTTGAATCCCCTACATGTATATGAGGGATGCAATATTCATGAAAAAATCCAACCAATATCGAATAATCAAGGATGAGAAGTCCTACATCATTAACACACATAAAGTAAAGTCAAATATCTCACTGGTAAGTGCAAACCAAGACAAGAAGTTGATTAGTTCTAGCAAGAAATATGTTTTACTTTTCTTAAGAGAAAATAAGATTGAGGATGAGTCGATAAGAGTAAAGGAATCCCTGGAGGGGTGTATTAAATAGTAGAAACATCAATTGAAGGAGTTTCTACAAGAATATAGAGGAGTGTTTCAGTAGCCTAAAAGGATACCACCCAAGAGGAAAGTGGAGCACGAAATAAAATTATTTCCAGACTCCCCATAGTTAAATATTGGGATGTATAGATAGTTTGTTCTAGAATCAAATGAAGTGAAGAAGCAATTGCAATATCTATTAGACCATGGTGTGATTCGAGCAAGCACTTGACCTTGTAGGTCACCTATCATAATTTTACCAAAGAAATATGGGACTTGGCGAATGTGTATAGACTACAAAACATTGAACAATATTACACTAAAAAATCGGTACCCTCTCCCTAGGATCGACGATCTATTAGATCAGTTGCAACATGAAAAATATTTCACCAAGTTGGATCTCAAATAGGGATACCACCAAGTACGTATCAAGAAACAATACACCTGGAACACTTCCTTCAAGACAAGGAAATGTTTCTATAAATGGTTGGTCATGCCATTTGGTTTATGTAATGCAGTAGCTACATTTATGAGACTGATGAATGATGTATTATGGTCATATCTAGATTTATTTCTTATAGTTTGTTTGGATAATATATTGGTTTATAGTTCTACTAGGGAGGAGCACATCTCACATCCCATGCAGGTGTTAAATACTTTGAAGAAACACCAACTGCTGGATAACATCAAGAAATGTGAGTTTGCTCAGTGGTTTTTGGTGTATTTGGGGTAAGTGATCGGTGGAGGGGAGCTCAATATAGATCCCACAAAGATGGAGGCAATCACGAAATGGCCAGTTCCTACAAATGTAACTGAAGTTAGGAGTTTTATTGGGGAAACACATTACTTACAAAATTTTATAGATTAATTTTCAGCGATAGCTACACCACTCCACACCATAACAAGTGGTAAGAGTTTCTAGTGGCGGAAGAATCGATAGAAGGATTTTGTTGAGATGAAAAGAAATATCAATCAAGCACCAATTTTTTCATTACCAAACTTGCAAAATCCTTTCAAAGTGGAGACGGATGCAAGTGGGTATGCCATGGGAGTAGTTTTGATGCAAGGATGAAGGCATGTATTCTATCATTATGAAATATTTCATCAGATAGTTCTCAACTACCCTATCTATGACAATGAACTCTATTCCTTGGTTCAAGTTGTCAATAAGTGGAAACATTATCTAATGGTAAAGGAGACCATCATCCACACAGATCACTAGCCACTACAATATTTGCATGCCTAGAGTAAGATACAACAAACCAAACATTTCAAGTGGATGGGGTTTTTACAACAATTTCATCTAGTCATGAAATATAAGAAGGGAAGCACAAATATGTTGGCAGACATGTTTTCAAGGCCACCCACATCTAATATTATAACTTTGAAAAATCTAATGCACATGGAACCTTTTACCATGATACATACAAAGAGGCATACACAAAATACGATGACTTCAAGGAGGGGTTTCAATAGATACAAGACCAAATTCATTTAGAAGAAGGTGATGGAAAGGTTGACTATCATTTCCAGAATGGGTTACTCTACAAGATCCATGTCCCTAAAGGTGAATGAATAAAACTTATCAGAGAGGCTCACACCTCCAAGGTTGTAGGACATTTTGGTGTTGGGAAGATAGTTTCCAACTTACATAGGAATGTGTATTGGCCCATAATGCAACGACATGTAGCACAATATATTAGATGATGTATAATGTTTTGTACCAGCAAGCCCAATAATAGGAAGGAAGGTCTATACAATCCCTTACCTGTACCCACTCGAGCTTAGGAAATCATTTCCATGGATTTTATGGGAGGTTTACCAACAAATAAGAAGGGACATGACTATCTGTTTGTTGTAGTTAACAAGTTCAACAAGATATGAATTCTCATTGTTAGGCTCCAATCTACTGATGTAACTTAGAGTACAAATGATTGTCAATCCGGTGTTTGTAAGACTTAGAGGCACATCCAAAATATATGGATTTAGAGATAGCTTTTATCTTTAATGGAAATAAACCAAAACCTATTCTAAGGGCTGAATATGGAAGAGATGCTAAGCTTCTGTTCAGAAGTCCTATTCATAGATCTCATAACAGTAATCAACAATTGTTTTCCTAAAGAGTATCAACAGTAAGCATTCAAGAGATGTTCGAACTAGTTCTAAGACTTATTAAACGCTAGAAGGACAAAACTCTTATTCAAGAGATGCATTCATTGTATTCTTTCATTCATTTAACAACTATCATCAATTTAAATCAAAAGTACTGAAAGCGTAAATAACTCAAAAATCATTCATGACTATCTTAATGCTTGAAGGCAAACCACACATTGAATTCTTATTCAAGAAATCATTCACAACATGAGTAAGTATTTGAAACATTAAACATATGACTTAGCTATGGAATTCATATAAATACAACAAGATATGAATAGAACTCATCTACAACAAGATCTGATCTAAAACATGTATCAAAGATTACTTGAAAAGAACATAAAGAAATAGTGTACTAGTTTGGCAAAGGGGGCCCTCCAATGCTTCACTGGTACACTTGAGTTGTCTCAGCTAAGAAAGAGCTCCAGTAGCATTCACATCATCATATCATAGGCATTATCAAGAGCAAAATGCAGAACTGATCTCAAAATTGCAAATTCCAAAGTTTCTTCATTCACATTCAAGGTTGTCATACTAGTCTATGCTTAAGAGTATTTATACAAGAGTTTCAAAACTAAAAATGCTAATAAATCTCCTAAATATCATGATC
>SNQJ01S0023720.1:66066-77387 GCA_010110895.2 Picea sitchensis | reverse complement strand
TCTTAAGCTAAAGAATGATAAATATACCTTGCATAAGCTGTTTTATGGAAAATATGGAATGAAATGAAGGCAAAATGGATGGATATAGAGGCAAAAGTGTAGTTTATAGAGTAAAAAGGAAGCATAAAAATGTACTCAACACTCATGCCTTGTAAAAAGACCATCAAAGGACAAGAAGCAACAAACATGTTATTTGAATAGGTCTGGGTGCACTTTGGGATACCAAGGAGCATGATATTCAACAATGATACTATATTTCTCAGTGCATTTTGGACTACATTGTGGGAGAAGATGGATACTAAGTTGAATATATCTATATCATTCCATCCACAGACATATGGGAAAACATAAGTACTCGATAGGATTTTGGTGCATCTTTTGAAAGGTTATAATCAGAAGCATCTGAATACCTAGGATGAAAATCTGATCTATATACAACACTCTTATAACAGAGTATTACACACTTCTACCAGTAAGTCACCTTTTGAAACATGCTTTGGATATTTGCCACCTTCACCCTTAGATGTTGTATATGGACAACAAGGAGAATTAAGGGAGGACCTCACAAGAGAAGCATTGAGAGTAGAAAAATTTGTTGAGAGGATCAAGAAAATCCATTTGCAAGTACAAGAGATGGTGAAGAAGTCACGGGAAAAGTATAAGGCTATAAATGATCAACACAAAATCAAGAAGTCATTCAAAGTGGGAGATAGAGTCTGGTTACAACTTAACAAGGAAAAAATACAGGATCATGGTAAGAAGATCAAGGCTTTGTAGTATGGACCTTTAGAGGTATTGGACAAGGTGGGAGATAACGCATGTAAATGTGTTGAACCTACACAGAATAGATCTAGCTAGAAAATACTAGACACATTTGCAGGGAGAAATTGAGAAAGAAGAAGAAGGAGAGAAAGAATGGAAGAATTCTCATTAACCGTGAAGAATAATGAATAATTTACACATGATATACTCTGTATAACTCAATGAATGCACATTAGAGGAGAACCAATGCGCCATAGTGGTGGTCTAGAGTGATCTAGACACACGCCAACAGTTACAGGAGTGAACTTCCACCTAGTCTAGTCTCTCAGGCAGTTACGAGAGTGAACTGCCACCTAACTGAGTTAACTAGTCAACCAGTCTTCAGTTAACTGACTGAATAGAGTCTAGTGAGGAGTAGATCAAGGAATCAAGGGTAATGCACAAGTCTGGTGATGATCCCAAGGCAAGTGCGCATTAGCATGGTGATGATCCCAATGTTTCACGATGACAAAATCAATGCAACATCTAGACTCAACTCAACTAGTCAAACTGAAGTGTCAATTGAAGAGAATATTCTCCAGGTGGAATATTCTACCCTAAAATATAATAGACTGGATAATGACTAATTATGACTAATAAACAAGGAAAAAACTTAGGAAAAAGAAATCCTAGGTGTGTGTGAAGTAACTCCAATACCCCCCTGAACATCACCATGGTGAAAGTAAAGAAAGGGTCTCGACAATGAGGAAAGAGGAACAAGTGAAAATAAAGTGAAAATAAAGTGAGGAAAGAGGGAAAACCTCATGGGAAACCCCCCCCTCAAGGTACAATGTATGTAAAAAGAAGAGCTACAATTGCTAGGAAACTGTGTCCTTCACTCCAAGACGACTTCACAGAGAATGGAACTTCTGCTCAGTGAAGGTGTTGGTGAAGATGTCTATCGTCTGTTCTTCTGAAGAACATAACTATAGGTCGATGATCCCCTCATGTAATAAGTCCTGGATGTAGTGCATGTAGATCTCGATGTGCTTCGTCCATTTCCTCTGAACTGGATCTATGCAGAACTTCAGAGTGCTTTGGTTGTCACACCAGATGATGATCAATCGATGAAACTGAATGCCCAACTCAGTGAGAAAATGTTGTAGCCACATAGCCTGAATGGTTATGTTAACTACCCCTCTGTACTCCGCCTCAGCTGAAGATAGAGCAATGGAAGCTTGTTTCTTTCTCGACCAAAAAATAGGTCCGGAACCAAAACTGAGTGAGTAACCAGATGTGGACTTATGATCAGTGCTATTGCCAGCCCAATCAAAATTAGTAAACCCGATGAGATATAATGTAGATTCTGTTGCATAATGAATCCCAAAGGTGATGGTGCCCTATACGTATCAAAGGATACGCTTTGCAGCCTTCCAATATAGATCATGCAACTCCTGAATGATCCTGGAAACTGCACCAACTGCATAAGAGAGGTCTGGTTTGGAGTGTGTGAGATACAACAAGCTCCCCACAAGATGTATGTACAATTTTCTATCAACCAGTGGAGTCTCCCCATCATCCTCAAGTTTGACTCTTGATAAGAAAGGAGTCAGAGCAAACTTGCACTTTGTCATGTGAAATATCTCAAGGAGATCTCGTGCATACTTGGCCCGAGACAATTTGATTCCTGATGCATCCTGACTAATCTCGAGTCCAAGGAAGAAGTGTAGCATACCCATGTCCATCATCAAAAACCCGTCATGTATAATCCTCTTGACTGTAGCAATTGTTGAATTCAAGCAACTGATGATCAACAAATCATCAACATATAGAACTAAAAGTAGAAGTGAATTAGACGTCCTGAGCATGTAGACATTTGGGTCTAATTTATAACGTACAAAGTTGTGTGGAAATAGGTAGGATTCCATCTTGACATACCATGCCCTCGGAGCCTGCTTGAGGCCATAAAGGGACTTCTTCAATCAACAGACTAAAGATGAGTCCTGCAAAAATCCCTAGGGATTCTCCATATAGATCTCCTCAGAGAGATCACCATGAAGAAATGCATTCTTCACGTCCATCTGATGGACTTCTCATCCCTTGGTTGCTGCAATGGAAAGTGCCAATCATATGGAATCCATATTTACTACGGGAGAGAAGGTCTCATCATAGTCAATGCCATGCACCTGCTGAAAGCCTTTGGAAATAAGCCTTTCTTTATATCTGCTTATCTGTCCATCCGCTGTGCTCTTGGTCCTATAGACCCATCTGCATCTGACAAGTTTCCTCCCATAAGGAAGGGGAACCAGATCCCAAGTCTGGTTCTCGAGGAGGGAGTTGTACTCCTCCTGCATGACGAATTCCCAAAAGGGATTTCCAACAACCTCGCCATAAAAATGTGGATATGAAGAATGAACCAAGAAAATATGCCTCGAGGGAAATGGTTCAGTGGCAGTGAGTGCAACAGGAGGCTCCTCAAAATCAGATCGATTCCTCCTAGTATCGGCTGGATCACCAATGAGATCCCCTGCATCCTGAAGAGTAGTTTGTGCCCACTTGGGCCTCTGCTTTGGCTCTGCAACTGCATCTGGATGCTCTCACTCTACATATGACTATAATGACTCTGAATCTGAATCATTTGAGTCCTTTGAATCATAACTCTTGTCTGAAGAAGAGTCGACATGTGCATGCTCATCATCTCAGACAGGTGGAAGAATGAAGGTGTCTGCATGCGGTTTCTGAGGTACATGCGAGACACTTTCCTTGAATTGGACACTATGCTCAATGATGAGACGGTCTGAGGAAAGATCAATAAGCCTATATCCCTTCACACTATCGGGGTATCCAAAAAAAATACACTTAGTGCTATGTGGATCAAGTGCCTTCCTCTTTTCAGAAGGAATCCGGGCCCATGCACGTGAACCAAAAAATGTGAAAGTGGGTCACTTCCAGTTTGAGTCCGCTCCAAGCCTCGTAGGGGGTCTTATCCTTGAAAAATCTATGGGGAGATTTGTTTTGGATGTATGTTGCACAATTAAGTGCTTTGGCCTATAGTCTATGTGGTAGTGACTTTGCATGTAGCATGCAAGATACCATTTCCTTTAGAGATATGTTTTTGTGCTCAACAACTTCATTTTGTTGTGGAGTATAGGGAACTGTGTGTTGCAACTGAATCCTTGCCTCATGGAAAATATTATAGATCTCATGACTTACATACTCTCTCTCGTTATCAGTTCAGAGGACTTTGATCTTCTTTCCGAAATGTGTCTCAACCAAGGCTTTGAAATCTTTGAGGTGTTGAAAGACCTTGGATTTTTTCCTGAGAAAGTATATCAATGTAAAATGTGAGAAATCATCAACAAAAATGAGAAAAAACCTCTATTTTCTGATATATGGATGTGGAAAAGGACCCATAAGGTCACAGTGGATCATATCTAAAGGTGCAAAAGCTCTCTGAGACTTTCCTTTGTCGAATTTCTCTTGAGGGTGTTTTCCGAGAACACATCCCTCACATACTCCCTTGGAGAAATGGATGTCTGGTAGAACATCAACCAATCATTGCTTGTTAATCTTTTGCATCTATCTCAAATTCAAATGTCCAAACTTTTCGTGCCATATCCTACTACTTTCATCAACATGAGTAAACAGTAAAGCAGAGTCAAGTTCAATGAATTCAGAAAAAGTATACAATCTAGACTGATGATTTACCTCACCAGTAGCAACCCTGGAGTTGGTTTTCATGTCATAGATGTCCACAGAATTTGGTGTGAATATGACTTTATTTCTGATGCCAGAATTCGTCATATGATACACAGAGAGAAGGTTGACGAAAATTTTGGGAACGCGCAACACATTCTTGAAGCTTTTGTTGGTGAGTTCAATCCTTCCTTTGTCGGTGACTTCGACAGAAGAGTTGTCCCCCATCAGAATAGGAGGACCTTTGCATGCATCCAATGAAGAATATACTGCTTTTGAGGTAGCCATGTGATGTGATGCTCCTGAATCTATGATCCAAGCATCGGGAGAGGAGTTGATGGAAATCAAGGCATGGCTAGAATTTCCTTTCTTGGGATTCAGATCTTCTGGCTTCTTCTTCTTGGAACCCTCGAGAATGTGATATCGAAGGTTGTTTTTATGAAGTATTTGAGACATTAGATCTATTTTTTTTTGCATGCATGCAGATTCTGGATGGAAACCTTTGTGACAGTACGTGCATTTCTCCCCTTTTCTTCCCTTTCCCCCTTTGGATCCAGCGGCATCGGTGAAGGGTTTTGTGTACCCTTCCTTCTTTAGATGTGCATGAGATTTCCTTTTGTATTTATCTTTATATTTCTGATATTGATGGCTTCCACCTTGCATAGTAAGTGCATGTGCCTTTGGGCCTTTGATTTTTCCCATGTTGATGAGCTTGGTTTTCTCTTGTGTCAGGGATTCGATAAAGTCCTCAAGATAAGGCATATTCCAGGTGGCTCCAAAGGAGAATCTGATAGAATTGAATGTGGATATGAATACATATAATTTAGGACCAAGTTTGGAGAGAATGGTGAGAACCATTTGTTTCTCCTCAGATTTATCAATCCTGCAAGATTTGAGTTGCGACAGTAAATCCTTGAATTTTGTAAATAAATCTTGGATATTGTCGAAGCTTTTTGGATCCAATGTGAGTAGTTCCACCTCTAGCATGTGTCCCCTCATCTCATCCTGTTTTCCAAATATCCCTTCCAAGGTGGTCCAGGCTTCAATGGGAGTCTTACAGGGAGATATGTGAAAAAGGAGATCGGGAGAAATAACACTACAAATCGTTCCGAGTGCTTCATCAATTCGATTTAAGTACTTTAATTTTTCTATGGATGATGTCGGTTCTGTATCTGTATTCAAGGTTAACTTGTACAATCCTCTAGTTTGGAGATGAATCATTATTCTCTCCTTCCATGCAAAGCATTTGTAAGGTGTAAGAATGAATTCTTTTTGGAAATCCATCTTTTCGCTATCTTCAATATTTTGTACCTGCAGACAATTTCGGTGTAGCTTTTGCTTAGCAGTCCCTCGACTCTGATACCATGTAAATTTTTTGAACTTGCACAAAATATATCTAGCTAGAAAATACTACACACATCTTCAGATAGAAATTGAGAAGAATGGAAAAATTCTCATTAACCACAAAGAATAATGAATAATTTACACATGATATACTCTGTATAACTMAATGAATGTGYACTGGAGGAGAACCAATGCACCATAGTGGTGGYTTAGAGTTATTTGGACACACACCAACARTTACAGGAGKGACTTTCCACCTAGTCTAGTCTCTCAGGCAGTTACAGGAGTGAACTGCCACCTAGTTGAGTTAACTAGTCAACCGGTCTTTAGTTAACTGACTGAACAAAGTGTAGTGAGGAGTAGATCAAGGAATCAAGGGTAATGCACCAGTCTAGTGATGATCCCAAGGAAAGTGTGCATTAGCATGATGATGATCCCAATGTTTTATGGTGACAAAACCAATGCAACATCTAGACTCAACTCAACTAGTCAAACTGACGTGTCAACTGAAGAGAATATTCTCTAGGTGGAATATTCTCCCCTAAAATATAGGATACTGGATAATGACTACTTATGACTAATAAACAGGGAAAAACCTTAGGAAAAATAAATCCTAGGTGTGTGTGAAGTAACTCCAACAATGCCTATATACATAGTCTACCCCCATACATGCACATTTACTCAATAATGAATGTGGATAATCTTGAACTCTATGAGCCTTCTATGTTGGATCAAAATGAGGAGAAAGTCCTACCTTCCATAGAGGACTTAGCACTAGATGCTAAAAAAAAGTCGGCAAAGGACATAGTTTTGCAGAAGCAATCCATAACTACAAGATAGGGATAGCATGACCTTTTCCATATTGTGTTGAAAGGACAACTTCTAGGCAAAGCAAGGTTGTACTCCAGGGAGAAGGTAGAGGAAATATTTCCTCACCTCATTCAGTAAATCATTTTGGGACCCAAATCCTCTCTAAATGGGGAGGTATGATCCATATTGGATCATTATATTATTTTCATCTATCTCGATGCTTTTAGAGTGGAAACAATTATAGGAATCAACTTGCAGGGTCATTTTAATGGTAGGTCCCAACTTGGAAAATTGGGGTTTGAAACCTTCTGAAGCCATTTTGAGGCATAAAATGATATTTTTTGGGGTCAAAAATTTCTTCTATCTAGCTAAGACTCTAATTTTATGCTATTATACACATTGATACCTTTCCAACAGTGTAAAAAGTGCATCAATTGGAACTCGTATTCAAAATTTATGCCTCTCGCAAGTTGACCTATCATGTCAACCATGGTACAAGTGGATGCCACGTCAACCCCCATTACTCACACATATGCAACTAGCCGCGTATGGACTTTCAATAATATTCTAGAAGATCCAAAAATTATGACAATTTAGGGTTGAGGAAGTCAAAACCCTACCCCTAGATGGCTATTAGGCAATGTTAAATAATGGACTGCTAGGAGGAGAGGGGTTCCATTCATTGGCATTGCATTTGTTCCATAGTTGAGAAGAGCACATAGGAGTGGTATTTTGACAGCATAAAATAGGAGGAGAGAGTTTGTAGCAACCATATAGGCCACGGTGTCAAAGGAAACTCCATAGTGTTTGCATTTGAAGAAAAAAGAGCAAAGTGGCCTTACCTTCTAGCTGGGTTTTCTCCTGTATTGGGTTTCCCAGGTTATATCTTATGTTTAGTTGCAAATGGTGTGTGAGTATTTATCCATGTTCTCTATTTTTCACATTAAATCTATTTCATACATTTGAAGTAGATAACTAATGATTAACGAATACACGATCTAAAGAAAATTGACCTTCACAATAATGATTTCAGTATTTTATTAGATTTGTTGTGATGAACAGTCCAATGGAATATCCACAGTAGTTTACAGATCATCTGCAAACTAATATATTCAACATTTTCATTTCAAAGTGTCATAATCATGTGGATTGACAACGTTAGTTAAGTCATAGCAATTTATATTTAATCCATTCATGTTATCATAATTTTTTTTAAATCAAGCCATTCAAAATCATCACTTAAAGCCAATCAAATAATCAAAAGTTTTAGTTTCATCATCAAAATACAAGTCAATAAAATGGGTCATTTGAAAACAAATTCCCTAAGATAATAATATCCAGTCTGTGAAATTAGTAGAAACAAATGAGACACTACAAAATTAAACATAAAGAATAGTTCAAACTAAATATAAGAAACTATACTCATAATCGTAGACCAAGGCATTATGCACATCTATTTTTCATTGTAGAAACATAATGTTGAGTTTGTATGGAGGAGACATAAGATATTTTAAAGAAATATAGATAGCTTCAAGAACCAATGAGGATGGAAATCCATGGAATTTAAAATTTTATTGAAATATGATAAATGATAATTAGGGGTGGAGATATTTAGCATTCATCGACATGATAAGCAAACACATTAGGCATTGGAAAATGAATCCAACATATGGGGCCTCACAATGAGCTTTAAATATATTCAAAACACCCAAATAAATTTATAATGTAACACATAGTGATAGTAAATATCATGAGTCAATTCCTACTATCTCAATCGGTTAAGGTGTGGGTTTCGTTTGCTAGGCGACTCGAGTTCAATACCCTTACGATGTGTTTAGTCGGGAGGAGACACCCAAAAATACATCCATGTTAAGGGTTGGTGCGGCCCAGGTCGGGTGCGATCCCCAAGTGATTTTGATGGCTTAGATTCCCTGGGGTTGTGGTTTCTTAGCCAACGGTTGAAGTGTTGGCCCCAAAAGTGACAGAAATTTCTAACAAACAAAAAAAAAATAGTAAATATCAAGAATTTCATAAATCTATGTTAAAAATTCTTTAGGCATACTTAGGTACAAACATTCATCACATAAATGCAAAGTGATAATAGATATCATAGATTTCATATAAATGTTTAGGAACTTCATACAACATCAATAATCACAAGAGAGAAATTGTACCACAAACTTTATTTCTTATGAAAGTGAATACAAAAGAGTTTGCCCAAACATTTCACAAATGAACAAGAAGAAATGAGTTGTCAGAAACAAAAGAGAGATACACAAAAAAAAGAGGAACAAATTCTACAATGAAATGGTGAATCCTCTATTTTGATTCCTAATTATTTAGAAAATAATATGGCCTTAAGGGCTTCAGAGAGACCCTAGCTCCTAGCCTTCTGTTTCAATTTTTTCCAATGCAATCATATTGCCCGGTGCTTCGTTTTTATATTTTTTTGACAGACTAATTTTTTTCCTCTTTTTGTGCAACCGAATACCAAATAGAACTAGAGGTTGAGGTGGTTGAAGGGGATTCAAAAGGTTGGACATATGGTGGAACTAAATCCCAAGAAAATAAGAAGGTATATAGATTACATACTACTCTTATTTGCTAGGAATGTATTCTGCCAACTATCCCAATTTTCTAGGAATGTATTATGTCGACTCTTCTACATTTTACAAAAATTGCACAACTTTTGATCTTAGCATACTTTCTGCATGATCCATTACAAACCAATGTTTCTAGCCTCACCACAATGCCACTTGTCATTTCCTATATTKCTTTGATGGGGCTACTTGAATACCAAAAGCATTTTCTTAAGGATTTTCCTCCTTTGTGTGCCTTTACGTGATTTTTTCTATTATCTTCCAAGAGTATGACATGATTTGACATGAATCTCTTTAAAAGGTTGCATGCATAACCTATATGTATTACTATTTCCATATGTTCTCTAGAAAAATCCATATTTTGATTCTATCATTTTGCTTGATTATAAATTTTTTAAAGAACACCAACCTATAGTTTTTGCTCAATAGCAATAGCTTCGACAAGGATTAAATTTATCTGAAATTCTTTAGCTAGCACTTCCATAGTCTGAATCTATTCATTAGAATTCATGATGTCCTATTGTAACTTATTCATCAATTCTTCCCTTCTAAGTATGATTATTCATCAATTATGGAATTTGTGATATCCAATGTTATTGCTTCTCCATACTCTTTCATACTCTATAATGTCGTGGCTCTCCAATATACTTCTTCAAAATGAAGTTTCTAAAAAATGACACTATCTGCACCTTCACATAAAAGTAAAATATGAGGTGACCCAATTTTGATGTGGCCCTTTGGAAGACAGTGATATTTTTCTACCACTACCAAATAAAGAGAGAGATGGAGGAACCATTGAACGCTTGTTTTCACCACCATCCTTATCTCAAAATACATTTTCCCTGAGCCTAGTCACAATTTGAATTAGGGAATCTCCAATGACCTCAATCTCATCAATAATTTGAACAAGTTATTCATTTTTTCTATCACATTTTGGAAGTGGAATATTATCCTTTTGCATTATGCAAACCTTGGCTCACATCCTCTTCCTCATTTCAGACATGATGCTACCAAATTTACCCAAAAGACAACATATATTATTTTATGGCTCAAGAAAACATGTAGTGATGAAACCTTCCTTTCCTTCTCCAAGTCTAGTATGAGAGTTTGCAGACCCCCTCCTATCACAAAAGAAACATGGTCCTGATAGTTGTAATCATGCATGGTGTTTTTATCAAACAAGTAGATATTCTTCCAACATATACCCAACCTTGATTTTCCTTATATAACATCATCAGTTTGACACCTACAGTTTGATCTAACATGTACACATCATCTCCTAACACTATTGCAGGAACATACCAATTCATGGTCATTCCATTATAAAAAACAAACCATGCATCATTGGATGTGTCATAGACAACTACATAAATAGCTAGGAATGCATTTGTACTGATGTGCCTAATATATATTCTATTGTGGAAAGCCAATTATTCCCCAAGGTTTGGAAAAATATTTGTTTTCATAGGATGTTCATTCAATAGGAATCATATCTCTTCCAAGAATTCAACACCCCTGAGTTGGATCTTATTCACCCAATTTCCTAGAGATTCCCAAAATTCAATCCACTGACAAAATGGCACCTTCCTCTCTTTCTACAGATATGAAATTTAATATTTCCATACAATATCATTCACTAAAATATATCTCATTTTGCAACCTTTTTCAAAGGGAACATAAATTTGCATACTTTGAGTCCAATTAACAAGTTTCTCAATGAACTCATTTGTAAGAAACCCTTTTGACGATAGTAAATATTCCAATGAATCAACTCTCCTCTGTGTATCAACAAAGACTAAGGTCAAATATTTCTTTCCATGCGTACCTTCAGATTTTTGAGAATGAATAAGATCCATTAAATGGATACTTTTATTAGCATCCAAAAAAGACTGTACTCTTTGTACAATTATATATGTATTGGAAACAACCCTTCCAACTGCCATACATATCTAATTTGAGAGAAAATCCGCTGCCAACTATTTGTTAATGTTTATGCCATTATTATAGTTCTTTTCATTTCAATAGATAAGAGCATAATAAGAACAAGATCATTGAGAAATACACATTAACAAGAGACACAATATTTATCCTAGGAAACCCTCTAGGGGAAGAAAACCCAACAAAACTTCC
>SNQJ01S0023720.1:12733-28621 GCA_010110895.2 Picea sitchensis | reverse complement strand
CCGGTTCGTTGAGTGGATCCAACACATCCACCAACAGGTTTAGGATATCCTATAGAAGTCCAATGACAAGTACAAACAATTCCATGATCAGCATCGGGTGCCACATAAGTTTCAGGTGGGCGACAAAGTTTGGTTGCACTTGCAGAAAGAACGCCTTACAGGACCCCATCGAAATCTTCACCCACTCTGTTATGGGCCATACACTATCACCAAGGCCGTGGGGGATAATTCTTTTGAGCTCAACAATCCTCCTTTCCTTGGCCTGCAACCAGTGTTCAACGTGGATCTCCTTCACCCTTATTTCCCACCATTATTGGACACCTCAAAAGTAGCAGAACAACTGGCACCAACAGAGCTCAACCTTGACTGCATACAATAGGCATCCAATGATAAAATTGTGGACACACAGATCAAGGGCAATCAACAACAAATGATTCAACTTTATCGAGTCGTCAAAGCAGGGCATCTCCTGCACCAAGGAAAGTGGCTCACCTGGGGCCAAATTCAACAGACATTTCCGCATTTGATGGGGGACCTCAATGCAATGGAGACCATTGCTTCCTAAGGAGGGAGGATTGATCCAGATGGTTATTTGTGGCCACCCACCTTTTCCAACTGGATCAAAATAGTTTTTTGGCAATTTTGGTAATTTACTATTTTTAGCAATTTTGGTAATTTACTATTTTTAGCAGTTTTCACTTCTGGAGCCGTTTTGAGACCCTAAACGATGTTTTTTGGGAAAACAGGTTTGAAATATGGAATTTCCTTCCATATTACAACTAAAATGAATCTCCTCGATGATACCTTTCCAATGGGCTATCATACGCCTAAAACAAAGATCGTATGAAAATGTTACGACCTCGGGAAGTTGATGTACTAACTTACCCAAACGGGGCCCACATGAATTTTGGCGCTTCATCTCCTAGGGTTAGGTTTTTGGATGTCTATGGTTTTTGACATTACTTCTTATTGTAAAAAGGCCTTCAAAGCCTCATTGTAATGATATTCTTGCAAATGAGTGCAACCGTCACATCTCTTCTCAGAGATAAGCCTCCACCATTCCAACAAGCTTGTTTCTGCTGCATTTTACAGTTTTTAGCTTATTTCGTTATTGAATAGAAAACCAGTTTTACTGTATCTTTGTTATTTTGTGTTAAGCACCTGTTAATAATCTGTATTCATTTCCTTCTGCTCATAAAATATGGATCACACCCAACACTAGCTGTCACCCTCAGATAGATGGGAAGACTGATATAGTCAACAAGTGGGTTGAGGGGTACTTGAGAAACTATGTGAGCAGACAACAAAGAACATGGGTCAGGTGGCTACATCTAGGAGAGAATTTCTACAACACCACCTTCCACATATCCATTGGCATGACACCATTCCGAGCATTGTATGGTTATGATTCTCCCACTTTGATATACTTGGTTTTTGAGGAGGGAAGGTCTTCCAAAGCCAAGGACTGGATCAATGAAAGTCAGAATATTCTCAAATTACTGAAAGATAACCTACTGACAGTGCATAATCGACAGAAGATGAGTGCAGATAGGCACAGGATAAAGCGCAACTTTGAGGTTGGGGACTTGGTATTCCTGAGACTCCAACCCTATAGAAAGTCATCTATAAAGAAGAGTGGCGCTGAGAATATCAATACTATATTCTATGGACCTTATAGTATCATGCACAGTGTAGGAAAAATTTCCTATGAGCTATAGATTCCAGAAGGGATCCAGATTCATCAACACAATTCATCAAAGCCATGGGACAACTCATCAACACATCAGAGGAGCTTCCCCCATTGGATGAGGAGGGATAGTTGGAGTTGGTTCTGGAGGAGGTACTAGAGTTCCAAGATTGGAAACTAAGGAGCAGGGCCATCAGAGAGTGTCTGATCAGATGGAGAGGGCTTCCAGTAGAGGATGATACTTGGGAGAGTGAGCAGGTGTTACAAGCACCATGGATTGGTATTGTCTTAGGAAAATAAATATCAGGAAGGAAGGACTGTAATTTCCCTTTCTGAATAGGGGCTCTAGAGAGGAGGGCTTAGTAGTCTAAACAACCCCGTTAGACTATAGCGAGGGCCATACATGGGTAAACATAGTTAATAGAGGTGACTTCAGTCGAGGGTGTTATAATTCGAAAGTGACATTGAGCCAAAAGTGACTAAAATCACTTTTAGGCCAATTTGAGCTAAAGATAGAGCAGGCGCCTAAGTGAGGGAGATAAATATAGGTCAATATAGAATTAGGGTTTCAGGAAGCTACAAGAGAAGGTAAAGCGACCTAATTCATCATTATAAATATTTTGACTTGACAGTTGAGGAGAGAGGCACATCTCAAGTTCAAGTGAACCTAAATCTTTGTGGATTCCAGGAGGAAGACAAACAAAGGTTAATTTAAATGTTGAGAGACACACCCTAGTCACCAGTAATATTATCCATATCTTCCATCGTACTTCAACAACAATTATCTAGTTTGCAGTAGTGAGGGCACACTTCAGAGGAGACATATTGTTTTGAATTTTCCGAGTCAGGGAGAATCCAATGATTCCTATTCGACCCAGTTGAGAGGAGGGAAGGACACATATATTTCCTAATTTCTCATCATATTCCAATGAATAAATTATCTTAGGGACATTACTCAGCCAGTGAGGGTGCAAAAGTTGGGGAGGAAACATTTGGGATTCCCGAGGGATCATTAGCTCATATCCAGGGAAATCCTTCTGACCCATTTCATAGGAGCCTAGGGCGCTCAGTTTGAGACCCTTATCATCCGATTTCGACGGAGGAATATCTAGGGTGCATTTGAAACAACAGTTGGGGAACATTTTCCCCTAGGGGATGCATCCAAGGTCCAGACATATCAAAAGAGGGCCGATTGTCAGGCCCTTAATCACCAGGACTATGTGTGAGGGTAGGGCTCATTGTTTGAGACATTTTCCAGTCATATCTGAGGTGTGTAGCCACCAGGGTGCACAATCCATTCCTATAGCAATTTTCGTGTGAGTTGTCATAGCGTGCAATAGATCATCCAACTCATACCCTATCCAACAACAATATTATATTATCCGGGTATCATCCTTCTAGTTTATTTATTTATTATATTGCATCTAAGATCCACTTAGATATGATATAGCCGAGTAATTCTCTAATTTCATCTGCATACGACATTGTAACTGGAAGAAAATTCATAATATATGATTTATAGTCTTTTGTGTCATTCTCTATCGGTATGCTTATTCATATGTTCTTAAACAACTTATTTATCTACACACACATGAAAAAACACCAAGCATGTTAAACCCAACAACTTAAATGCATCCAAAAACCCTCAGTGTATCAGATCAGACAGTAGACACAACAGAGTATCAACTTTTCCTAGACTATCCAGATTCAAGATATTACAATGGTACATGTTACACATGGTTGATGTTCTAGTTCATGGTTCACTATTCTTTATAGATGTATCTTTGGTTTATTATTGATGCATGAGATAGTATGTATGTTGGTATACAATTGATGCATGGTATGGTACAAGTGTTAATTGATTGATGAGAAGATACCATTTGATGAGATAGTGACAGTGATAGTGACAGAGATAAATTGACGGTGATAGAGACAGTGGCAGTGATAGTGGTAGAGTTTGTGATAGAGATAGTTGGTCTACACTTATACTTCAGGGCGGTAGGACATGGAAAGGATAGGTGGTTGTAGCCACCTTCCAGTTGGAGCCAAAGAACTCATGGGGTTGTAGCCTCCTTCTGGTTGGAGCCAGAGAATTCAGGGAGTTGTAGCCTTCTTCAGGTTGGATCATGAGAATAGGGGGTTGGAGCCTCCTTCCAGTGTTTTCTGGAGAATCAAGAAGTTGGTGCTTCCAATGAATGTATTCTTTTGATATATAAGAAAAACATTCTGTGGTTTTCTCCCATTTGGGTTTCCATGTAAATTATGGTGTACTTTGTATATATTGTGATGTGATGATCTTTATGCTTATAATGTTGATGATATATTGAATGCTAATGATAAACTGCAGAATATTGTTGAATAGTATAATGTGGTTAAAAGTACTAAAATTGCTCATTGCTAATTCACCCCCCCTCTCTGTAATCCAACAATTAGTATCAGATCAAGTCCTTCAAGAAGCAGTCTAACCATTGGAAGGAGATCACGGACCATGCTAGTATTGGGATACCATAGTTTGATGATGAGAACTATGCTTTCTGGAGCAGAAGAATGAAAAATTATATACAAGCACAAGGATTCGATGTTTGGTGATCAGTAGTAGATGGATACAAAGCACCCGTCACTCCCGCGATAGACAGAGATGGAAAGAAGCTCAAAGAAAATGATTCAAGGGATAGAAACACTATCGATAATGGTGTGACTCAAGCGATACATACCAATATTATGCATTGTGATTCCTCAAAGAAAATGTGGGATAAAGTAAACACTATCTACGAAGGAGATACACAAGTTAAGGAAGTTAAACTTCATATTTTCAGAGCCAAGTTCGAACAATTGAAGATAATGAAGATGAAAACATATAAAACTATTTTATACAAGTCGACGAGATAGTGAACAATATAAAAGTTTTGGTAGATGAGATAAAGGAACAGGTCGTTGTTAAAAAGGCATTAAGATCTCTATCAATGAGATTTTATCCAAGAATTTCAGTTCTAGAAGAAAAAGTGGACCTAGCTACAATAACCTTGGATGAATTTCATGGGATTCTCACAGCTTATGAGATGAGGACAGAGCAAGACAATCCAGTCATGAAGGAAGCAACATTCAAGGCATCCAAGAGGACAAAGAAGAAATATAAACAAAATCCAAATTCATACTATAGCTGCATCGACGATTCAAAGGAAGATGAAGAGGTGTCTAACTTCGTCAGAAGGTTGAAAAAGGGAACCGACAAATACAAAGGTATGCTTCCATTGATTTGTTTTAATTGTTATGTTTTTTTCCCTTTTCTAATAAATTTCCTTAGAAGAAAAAGAAAATAAATGAAGAAGAAGATTACTCTAAAAGGAAAAAGCAAATTCAAAAGGGTAGAAGAAACAAAAAGAAGTTTTTCAAGAAAAGCCTTTGCACCAAGGAAGACAGTTCGTCATCAGATGAATATGAAGTCAGTGATAGTGATACAGAAAGGGTACTATTCATGGTAGTAGAAGACTCTGATGAAGAAGGATCCAAAGAATAATATGAAGAAGTAAAAGTTGATTACATAGAAGAATTGTTGAGTGCCATAGAAGTTATTAAAAGGGAAAAGAAGAAAAACAAGTTACTCCAGGCATAACTAACTCATAACTCCAAATAAGTCGAGAATACAATCATGAAGCTAAAACTCTAGGCAGAAGAAGACAAGAGAATTAAAGAAGCACTTAGAGAGAAGTTAGAAGAAAGAGACAATACCATCGAAGACTTGGAAGATGAGATAGTCACTCTAAGAAAAGATCTTCAGAAGAAGGACATGCAACAAAAAAGCACCAGGATATTGGATAATATCCTTAATAGTCAAATGCCTCACTATGAAAGATATGGATTGGGATACAATCAAATGTAGATAGAGAAAGGTTCAAGATCCAAAATGATAGAGAAAGAAGAAAATCTAAGAAGCTATGTAGAATCTATCAGAGGTCCCTCAAAAGAAGAAGACATGAAGAATCACGGGGAAGATTATAGAGACACTGCACCACCTAGAAGATTCAAAAGTTGGTATCAGCAAAAACTAGCTATAGAAATATCTCAAGAAGAATAAGAAGAATTCAGAAGAGCGACACCATTCATAAGATCTTCCACTCCTAGGTATCAAACTATTTTTCTTGGTTCATGTTATTCATGTTATAATTTTGGGCACAAAGATGTGAATTGCAGAGTCAATACCAAGAACAGAAGCACAAATGAGGGATATACAAGAAACAGTTATCCAAGGAGATGTCATGAAGCACATAATAGAAGCTACAACAGATTTTTCTATCATTAAGTTATGAGGTAGAATGATACAAGTGCAAAAACTTTGTACATATATCTAGATATTGTAGACTCATTGTTCCTCCAAGGGAACCAAAGCAGAATA
Source organism: Picea sitchensis (assembly GCA_010110895.2). Lineage (NCBI taxonomy): Eukaryota > Viridiplantae > Streptophyta > Pinopsida > Pinales > Pinaceae > Picea > Picea sitchensis. Next base: position 22,541 of record SNQJ01S0023720.1, on the reverse strand, counting down.
TCAACAATCATAAGCAAGAACTACAAAGGATATGGATAAGGAAGAAGGATCAATTCAACATTGAAGAATGCAATATAGCTCTACAAGCTCAACACAAGAAACGTGGATGGTATGTCGACAGTGGATGCTCTAAGAATATTATAGGTTATAAAGACAAGTTTCTAACATTGAGGAAGGAAAGAGATGGATTAGTTTCATTTGGGAATGAAAACTCAGCTAGGATTATTGGAAAGGGCACATTCAAGCTTGGAAGTAAGGATGTCACAACATAATTTTTTTTACTAGTCGAAGACATGAAACACACTTTGCTAAGTGTAAGTCAAATGTGTGATCAAGGAAACAGACTTGTGTTTGATTCAAAGAAGTGTGATATAAGGAAATAAGAATCAGGGAAGTTGGCAGCTACAACTGTAAGAACTCCAAGCAACATATATGTTATAAATGAAATAGGAAAGGAAACATACTATTTAGGAAAGGATGATGAAAGTTGGCTCTGGCACAAAGGAATGGGTAACATTAATTTTGATAATCTTGTCAAAGTTAGAAAAGAGGAAGCAGTAAGAGAAATTTTTGAGATCTTGAAGCCAACAAACATTCTATGTAAGCATTGTCTACAGGGAAAAAATACCAAGACAAATTTAAAGTCAAAGGAATACTCCACAACAAAACCACTGGAGATTGTACATACTTATTTAGTTGGATCGACAAGAACAAAAGGTTTGAAAGGTGAATAGTATTGCATGCTACTAGTTGATGACTACACAAAAATGACTGCAATTTTATTTCTAAATAAGGAGTTAGAGGAATTCAAACACTTCAAGGAATACAAAGAGATGGTTGAAACTAAGACAGAGTTGAAAATCAAGTGTTAAAGATTAGATAATGGAGGATAATTTACATCCAAAAAATTCATGGAATTCTATAGTGAGCATGGGACAAATAGGCAATTCTCAGTAGCTAGGACACCTCAACAAAATGGAGTTGTTGAAAGGAAGAACAAAACAGTACATGAAATTACCAAAACCATGTTAATGGATTCCAGGTTGGCAAATATATTTTGGGTACAAGCAATGCATACAATAGTTCACATTCAGAACATAGGGATGCTCATAAATAACAATGATAAGACTCCATAAAAACTATGGAAAGGAAGACCAACAATTGTGAAGCTTTGGATTTTTTGGAAGAAAATGCTACATCAAAAGATAAGATGGAAGAATTGGAAAATTTGATTCTCGAGTCGATAAAGGCATACTGGTTAGGTACTCAAGAAAAATGAAATCATACAATTGTTTCAATCTAAGACTCAACAGAATAGTAGAAAGCATCAATGTGACGATTGATGAGATAGATGGTCAAAAGATAAAATAAAGTAGAAAAGATTCAGTGGAACATGATCACGAAGAAGACTTGAAAGAAGAAGAAGTATATGAAGAATCAGATGAAGAAGAAGAGAAACCATAAGCACAACAAGAAAAATAGGATCTTCAAGTACCTCCAAATACACCCAACAAACGAGTGCATAAAAATCATCCATCAGAACAAATTATTAGAAATAAAGATGCAGGAGTTGAAACCAGAAGAAGAATTCACTTGCCAAAACAACAACATCTAGCACTACTATATACTATTCAACCGAGCAGTTTTGAAGAAGCCAACAAAGATGAATTCTGGATCAAATCTATGGATGAAGAGTTAGACCAGATAGAAAAGAATGACACTCAGGAACTAGTTCCAAGGCTGAAGAACAAGAATGTAATTGATACAAAGTGGGTCTTTATGAACAAACTGAATGAGGATGGACAAGTTACCAGGAACAAAGAAATATTAGTATGCAAAGGATACTCTCAAGTTGAAGGTATATATTTTGAAGAGACATTTTCCCCAGTTTCCAGGATGGAATAAATCATACTGATACTTTCTTATGCATGCTCCAAGAATATTAAAGTGTATCAGATGGACGTGAAATCAACATTCCTAAACATCGATTTAAAGGAAGAAGTCTACATTGAGAAACCAAAAGGATTTAAGTTTTCATAGAAATAAAATTATGATTGCAGGTTGAAGAAGGCCTTGTATGGTCTCAAACAAGCCCCCAGAGCATGGTATTCAAGACTTGATAGATACTTACAACAACAAGGGTTCACAAAAGACATTGCAAATAACAATGTCTACATAAAGGTAAATCAAGATAATATCATATTAATTGAATTTTATGTTGATGATATTATTTTTGGAAGTGATGATGACAGGATGAGTAAAACATTTTCCAAAGACATGAAAAATGAGTTCGATATATCATTGCTTGGAGAGTTGTCTTTATTTTTGGGTCTCCAGATATGTCAGAGAAACAAAGGTATCTTTATCTCTCAAACCAAGTATATCAGAGAAATGTTGAAGAAGTTTGGGATGAAAGATTGCAAACCAGTTAGTACTCCTATGCATACGAGTTGTAAGTTAAGTAAGGATGATGATTCTAAGGACACAAATTAGAGACAATATAGATCAATGATTCACAACTTACTCTATGTGACAACTTTCAGACCATACATGATGTAGGAAGTTGGATAGGTTGCAAGGTTTCAAGAAGCACCAAAAGAATCACATGTTATGGTAGTGAAGAGGATATTCAGATACATCAAAGGTACATAAGAGATTGGATTATGGTATTGAAAAGGGAAGGAGATATCTCTTGTTGTTATAGCAAATTTTTCCTCACTCCATGTATATTGCTCAGATGGCCTTCCATTTCCCCATGTAGACTTGAAGTCCCATTTTTTGTTCGCTCCAGAGCCAAAAATACATATTTTTGCACATCTACACGACCTACCAGTTAGAAAACTAGCGTATATGCATTTTTTTCCACTACAGACCGCGTACATCAGGTTTGGTGCTCAAAATCTAAAAATATGTCAGGTTTCCATGCCATGTCATGTGATCCATGATCCTTGACCTTCCATATATGGGAAACGCTTCAAATCAATCCTTGAATTCCATTCAGAGGCTATAAATCGAGCCATATCCAAGCCTAATCGATAATTCATCATTGAGAGAAAATATACTCTAGAGAAATTTCACTTCATATTGAGTTTGCATCCCTTTGTCCTTGAAAGTCTGAACTTCTTGTGTTCATCTACCAATATCTTCCTACTTTGTGATGGAGAACATCATTGAATCCTTCATGTGAGCTTGCCTTTGTAGAGGATTGAAGTGGTGGAGGCCGAACTGGAGGGACTTAGTTTCTCAGTTCCGATATGTGTCATTACAGAAGTTTGTCACCTATGTACTTTTGTTGATTACATTAATAGAAATACTCTTTTCTCATCCAATTGATATCTTGCAAATATTTGAATTACTTCCCATGGGCGTATTTCTCATGTATGCTAATGGATTATGCTAATTTATATGCTGACAATATATATCATCACCAAATTCTTGCATATCTTGGTTGTTGAGGACAAGCTGTAGGTATAAATCTTTGGGTCGCGTGCTCAACGGTGGTCATATTTGAACGTCCGAATGAGGTAGGATTCTATCCTTGTATTGTTAGCATTTAATTTATATAGAATACTTGATATTAGATTTGATTTATGGGTTTCATTCCATCTGTTGTGGTTTTCCCCTAGCCATAGAGATATTTTCCTCATAACAAAATTGGCGATTCCACTAGGGAGATCTCCTTTTTGGGGTATTGGGTGTTTTTCTCCTTGATTTGCTCTCTATTTTCCTAAGTTTCCATGTCACATGTTGCTTGACATCCTGTATTTTTCCTTGCATATAAGTTTATTGGCTTAAAAATTTCCATGGAAGTGTCATGTTTGATATACGCGGGTTTTCCCTTGACAACCGCATATACATGCGAATTGTCTGTGTTTAGGGAGCGTATATACGTGTATGTTCCTTGAATAGTCACGTACATCATCTCTTAAATCTTGTTGGTTGAGTTTGGTGTTTTTTGGGTAAGTTTTACTGGTTGTTGAGTCTTCTTGGGTCCTTGTTCTGGCTGTTAAGATCCTACAGAGTGATAGGAAGCATTTTTATTGTTGAATTTTTGGGTGAACTCCTTTCTTGTCATTTTTCTCATTTGTTGTCCTTGTATTCTGGTCTGGGTAGCTTCTTCTTAGTATCATGATCAACTTGTTTCTTATAGTTTCTTGTAGTAGGGCCTTCCTGTAAGGTTGTTATTCTATCCTTTAATTTTATTTTCATTATATAAAAAATACAAAAATATTTTCTTACTTGCATTTTACTTATGGCATTTGCACTTTTGGGTACTTCACATTGATTTTGACAAATTCAGAAAGATTGCACTTCATTGAAATTGTAGAGATTGTTAATATTTTTGGTGTAACTACGGAAAATATTCTTGTATACTTGCTTTGGTCAAACCTTTAAAATGTTATTATAATTATATTGTATAAGTCGGATCAACATAAATTATTATATTATTGGTATTTTACTTATAATTGTAAAAATCCCCATTGTGGCTAGTCAACCATGTTTTATGGGTTAGTTAGGTCAAGAGTCATGTCTCTTCAAGAGACATTGTTTTTTATAAATAGAGGACAGGTTCCTCTCATTTGGACACACACTCAAACACTTCTCTTGTGCATCTTGGATAACATAAGAAGGTCTAGTGCACATGTCTTGGAGACTGGTTCTTTTGGTGTTTTAGTCTTGGTCTTTCTTGGAGACCTATATCACATCATTGTAGTAGTTGAAGGAATATATATTGAGGATTTTGGTTGTTGGGTTTTCTCCCCCACGATGGTTTCCTAGGATAATATTTGTGTTCTATTGTATATGTGATTTTCTATCTTTCAATTATCCTACTACAATTTCTATTGGATTAAGTAATTGAAATTTTGTAACTAGAAAATTTAAAATTCTAACATGGTATGAAAGTAAGCCTGAATAGAATCCAGTCGCAGATCTAGAATCCTAAAAGGGATTTGTTTTCAGTCTAGAGACAATTTTAAGACAAACCAAGACCATCAGGAGGTTCTCCATAGCCTAGCGCACTTTTCCATCGGACCAATTTTGTAGTTTGCAGCTGCTGTAGTCAGGGTTTCACCCAAACCCTAAGGTTAACATTTTCCAGTTTCTGGGGGAATTTTTACAAAGCAAGACCACCAAGAAGCTCTCCTTAGCATAGTGCACCTAAATTATAACACCTTGTTTCCCCCAGTCTGTAAAAATAACTATACTGCCCAAGAACTATGACATACTCAAAGATGTGAATGTGTGATTTTGAATGGACCTTAGTATAAAAGGTCGACAAATGTAAATAATGTTATGAATATATGTTGTAGGACCGCTGGGAGGGGGATATGATGAAAGGAGACCACGATGGATGATGAAAGGTGGTGGAAGGCACCTGGAATGGTGGCGTTAACTTCCACCGAAACCAATACCATATTTGGTCTTCACTGGCCCGAAGATCAAGAGCGGCTCGCTGGACCTGAAATGAATTACTCGCCATGTTGGTAGGTGAAGAGGATCCTCATGAGTTAATGAGGTATGGGGGTGAACCGCCCATATTTGGAAGCCCTAGACCTGACCACCGCGGGGAAGTTCGTGCCACACGCAACCTCACTGAAAAAGAAAAGGTAGGAAAGAGGTGTGGAAGGGGGGTCAGTCATGACAGATATCGCAAGAGGGGAGAAATCAGAAGGACTCTAGAAAAATATACAGAGTGATTGATAAGCAGAGAAGAAGGAGAGTAACCTTCGTTCTCGACTTCCGACAAACAGAGAATCAATCTCACAACATCGTGGTCTAAGCTTGGGGGTGGCTAGTGGTAAATCCATTTGGAATTGTTGAGCCTACGGTTAGGTGGAAACGAGCACCCCTCTTAGCAGTTGCATCAAACTTGGTGTTTTTCCGATAAGTGTTATGTCTCGTATCTTGAAAATAATATTCAGACATGTATGTTCATGGTTTGTGCAATTATGAATGGTTTCAGTATAAGACTGTTTGTATGGTGTTTTGATCAGAAATGGTGGTTGTATGCTTATGTTGGAAAGACCACCTATGGTTTACGTAANTATCTTGAAAATAATATTCAGACATGTATGTTCATGGTTTGTGCAATTATGAATGGTTTCAGTATAAGACTGTTTGTATGGTGTTTTGATCAGAAATGGTGGTTGTATGCTTATGTTGGAAAGACCACCTATGGTTTACGTAAATACACACACACACACACACAAACATATAGATATATATAAATGTTTTGAACGAATTCAGTTTTCAAGTCTGTTCTTGGGAAATTTATTCCCCTAATTGTCCCAAGTAATGCCCTCGATAGATCTCCCCATAGGGACACCCGTTTTGAAAGTTTATCCAAGGATCTGCTGGAGGATTTTAGGGCATAAGTCTTAAAACCCTGCACGAGAGAGAATGGTCCTTTTAGACTTCGACATTTCGGTGTTTCGGCATTCAGGAAACCTGAGGGCGAGTTCCTTTATACTCGCAAGTCCCGAAATCCCGACCTGCGAAATCTTGAAATGACAACATGTCGCTAAATCTCGATATTTCGGTGTTTCGACATATGGAATATCCAAGGGGGAGTTCCCTTGCACTCGCAAGTCCCAAAATCCCGACTTGCGAAATCCCGAAATAGTATAGTGTATTTAGAGTTCGGCGTTTCGGAGTTTCGACGCCCATGAAACCCAGGTGCGAGACCTCCTGTTCTCGCATATCGTGAAATCCTGATGGATGAAATCCTGAAATGACAATATCATGGATGAGTTGTGATGTTTCGGCATTTCGGTACTCGGGAAACCCAAGGGTAAGTTCCCTTGTACTCACCAGTCCCGAAATCTCGATTAACGAAACCCTGAAATGGATTAGCATGAATGAGTTGTGATGTTTCGACATTTCGATACCTAGGAAACCCAAGGGTAAGTTCCCTTGTACTCGCCAGTCCTGAAATCCTGATTAGCAAAACCCCAAAATGGATTAGTGTGAATGAGTTGTCATGTTTCGGCGTTTCGATACCTGGGAAACCCAAGGGTAAGTTCCCTTGTACTCTCCAGTCCTGAAATCCCAATTAGAGAAACCCTGAAATGGACTAGCATGGATGATTTGTTATTTTTCTGTGTTTCGGTACCTGGGAAACCCAAGGGTGAATTCCCTTGTACTCACAAGTCCCAAATTCCCGACATGCGAAATCCCGAAATGATAGCATGTAGCTAAGTCCTAATATTTCGGTATTTCGGCATCCGAAATACCCAAGGGAGAATTCCCTTGTACTCCCAAGTCCTGAAGTCCTGACATGCGAAATCCCGAAATGATAACGTGTAGCTAAGTCATGATATTTCGGTATTTCGGCATCCAGAATACCCAAGGGAGAATTCCCTTGTACTCCCAAGTCCCGAAGTCCTGACATGCAAAATCTTGAAATGATAGCGTGTAGCTAAATCCTGATATTTTGGTATTTCTGCCTTTGGAATACCCGAGGGCAAATTCCCTTGTAATCACAAGTCTTGAAGTCCCGATAGAGGAAATCCTAAAAAAATGGAATATGTTTAGAGTTTGGTGTTTCAGAGTTTCGGCTCCCGGGAAACCTAGGTGCGAGACCTCCTGTCGTCGCACATCCCAAAATCTCGATGGAGGAAACCCCAAAGGGAGGAATACCAAACTTATTCCAGGTTGCTGTTAATCTCAATAAGTGGTTAGGTCCATTTCGGGTTTCGGCCCTTCGAAAGTCAGAGAGAAAGGGATCGCTTGCCTCACGACTCCCCATATCGCAATAGCAGAAGTGCCTTCCCGATAAGGAATGTGGGCATAGTCATGGTCATATGAGGGACTTTAAAGGGAAAGGAGGGTCTGCGCTAGGCTCCTTAGAATCTCGGGGAGTGTTATCCCTCGAGAATAAGGAAAGAAAGCCAAAAAATTTCTAGCCCCGTGGTAGGTACTTTACAAATTGGTATCAGAGCATGGTTACAACACTTGGCCTGCTTGGGCTCATGAACGAGTTGCGCAGGAGCTCCGTTCGAAACACTCCTAAAAGGAGTAACCCCTTGTCTTAACCTTCTTAATCAAAAGTCGAAGTTAAGAATGAAAACTCCTATTGGGTTTGTGCATGTGAAAAATATGAATTATGTACTGGTTATAAATGAATATAAATATTGACTAACAACCAACATTTTTCTTTTGCACACAAAGTGGAAGATCAACCATGGGAAATTGCAGACGTAGAGAATAGTGAATCACCATGAAGTGGGGGAGGGCTCCCACAATAGAGATGAAGAGTCTGACGAAAGGAGGGCAGTAGGGACCCCTCTAGATCTGGCTTAGACTGTGAGGAGCCTCATGGTCAAATTACAGAGCTGGAAGGATGACAACGAAAGGATGATAAAAGAGCAAGAGAAGCAAATGGAAATTAATGTAGTTTTACTGCAAAGCTTATCCGACATACAAATGCAATTGCAACATGAACCTGAGACACAGAAACGTGGTCATGTCAGTGGCCACACTGAGAGGAGCACCTTGAGAAAGGTCCACCTCAGAGATAAAGGACAAGCAGTGGACAATTCCTTTGGGAAGGAAGCTGTTGGTTCGGAGGGCTCTTCTAGTAGCATAACTAGTTCTTATTCCCGAAAAATACAGAAGAAGCGAAAGCTTTCCAAGGGTCATAAATTTGAAGAATTCAGGAAGGCCAAACCACCCTCCTTCGACGGTGAAATAAATAAGGGAGAGGAAGTAGAGGCCTGGCTTCTTGGACTAAAGAAGTATTTCAGAGTCCATGACTTCTCAGAAAAATTGAAGGCCGAAGTGGCCACCTTCAACTTGAACGGAAAGGCTTCCATTTGGTGGGAAGACCTTAAGAATGTGAAAGGGGTTCGTGAAGAGGACCTGTCTTGGGAATGGTTTGAGAAATACTTCTGGAAGAAGTATCTGTGAGAAAAATATTTCGACGAAAAGACTAAAGAATCTATGAACTCAAACTGGGGCAACTCACTATAGAGGAATATGTCAGAAAATTCCTCGTGTTGTTGAGGTATGTACCTTATATAAAAGCAGAAAAGGCCAAGGTGCAATGTTTCGTCAACGGACTACCTAAGGACTATCAGAACAAAATTGAATTTGATGAGCCAAAGACCCTAGAAGGCACTATCCAAAAGGCAAGATATTGTCATGAACAGTTTGGACATCGGACAGAACCTTGCAAAGGCTGGAAATCGAAGAATAGTTTGGGATTTCAGAGAAAAGGGATTAAATCCCCAAGATTTAAGAACTATAAGAAGAACGCAAGGATGAGATTCCCAACCCAGAGTGTACACTAGCAGAACTTTCCCTCCTTGGGCGGAAATAAAACTTCTGGATTTGTACCAGTGAAGGCTGATAACCCAAAGAGAGAACCTTTGAAATGTTGGGGTTGTGGAGAAGAACATCTACTGAGAGACTATACACACCGAAAACAGAATAGTCAGAGAATTTATAGCATCTAGGAAGCTACCACCATCAATGATGTGGCTGGGAGTGTGCCAAAAATTTATGCAGCCTTGGATAATAACCAAGCCGACCACCAAGCTTCAGTGGTGGAAATAGAAGGTATGATTTCCAACCATCTAGTGTCTATTCTGATTGACCCTGGTTCAAACTTGAGTTATATAGCCCCTAAGACCGTTGATAAGTGTAAATTACATCCACATAAACCTACCAAGCCATGGTTGGTACAGTTAGCCACTGGCACCAAAAGAAGGGTAGCAGAGGTCATACTAGCCTGCCAATTAATGTTGGGTAAATTCCCCACCCAAGCAACCCTTAACATATTAACCCTGGGATCATATGATCTGTT
>SNQJ01S0023719.1:25239-90908 GCA_010110895.2 Picea sitchensis | reverse complement strand
AAGTGGCCAAACTCCAACCAAATGACCTGTATTCATGGGCTAGGTAATAGTGTTGTAGATTATGTGATATCTGATGTCCTCGTTTCCAACCAAATAACAACTTTTCACCTTTTAAATGACCATGAGCCTGACTCTGATCATAAACCTTTAACCCTAACTCTAAAATTCTCCATGCATACGAGCACCATTTAAGAGAATTATAATAATCAAAGGAATTTGCGCTTTGACAAAAGTAAAGATGACATTTTCTTAAAGGATTTAAATAGTAAATTACACCTCCTCACTTATAAGGACAACATTGAAGAACTCTATCATAATTTTACAAATACCCTTTCCACTTCTATTAACAAGTTCTCTTTCGAGGTGTCCCATAAAAAGAATAATAAAACAACCAACCCTTGGTATGATAAAGAATGCAAAATTTCTAGGAAAGCCATTAGGGATGCATCTAATGATCCCTTAAAACTCGATAAGATCAATATGTACAAATCCCTAATTAAAAGGAAAAAAAGACACTATATCAATAAAAGGCAAGAGAAACTTTCACAACTATACAAGTTGGATCCTAAGAAGTTATGGAGAAAAATTCTAAAATGCAATACTAAATAAAATAATAGGATTCCCTTAACAGACTGGAATTCCTACCTTTAAAGTCTTTACGAGTTTCTTAATTCCATGGACACCATTCCTATTGTCCATGGAATTAAGAATAGGAATGGTGTCCATGAAAAAACTTATTCCTACAAAGGAATAAGTTTTTTCTTTAGATGACATAGAGTTCGGGGTTAAGCGACTCACAAAAGGGAAAGCTAAGGACATTGAAGGCTACCAAGCTGAAATTTTTAAAATCGAAGGGCCAATCCTTATGCCTCACACACAGAAGCTCTTTAATTTAGCAATCAAGCAGGGATTCCCTAAACACTCGATGCAAAGCCTCATTGTTCCTATTTTTTAAAATGAGGATAAAAACATTCCCTCTAATTATAGGACCATTATGATTAGCCCGATTTTAGCCAAACTTTATGGAATTATTTTGGAAAAGAAGATTAGCATTTGGCTAGAAAGTCATGGTAAAAGAGATAAATTTCAGGCCAGGTTTAGGAGATATCATTCAACTGTGGACCATCTTGTTACCTTTAGGATCATTGCAGAGGAGTTTCACAATACTAAAACCAATCTTTTTTGTTGTTTTGTTGACTTTAGAAAATCTTTTGACATGGTTCCTAGGAAAAGCCGTTGGAATAGGTTGGAAGAGATAAAAGTGTCTCTCGAGTTGAGGGTTGCTGCAATAAGGATGTATGAGAAAATTATTGCTAAGTTTAAAAACACTGAGGGCTGGTCAAAAGAGATTAACTGAAATATCAGAGTCAAACAAGGTTGTCCCTTGTCCCCTACCCTTTTTGGCATATACACTGATAAGTTATAAGAATGCTTGGAAAAAGCACAGTGTGTCGGCACTACTCTCACTGGTATAGTCATCAATCTTCTTATTTATGCTGATGATATCATTCTTATGGCAAGGAGTCCCCATGATCTTGAAAACCAACTAAGAATCCTGAAGGATTTTTGCTCCAATATGGGTATGATTGTTAATACTGATAAGACTAAGGTCATGATTATTAAATCCAATAAGATCCCTTATGATACCTTCTTATATGACAAAAACATCTTGGAGGAAGTGACTTCATACAAATATCTTGGAATTGATATTCACCACAAGCTCAATTGGAATTATAGCATTGAGAAAATGATTATTGGGGGATGGAAAGCTTATTATGGGCTTGAAAACAATTGTAAATCAGCTGATCTTTGGAGTTGGGATAAGAATAAACTCTTCTTTGAGACTCTTTTTACACCTGTTATTCTTTATGGATGTGAAGACTAGGGCTGTAGTATCTCTCGTGAATCCTGGAGAAAGATAGAGAAAATACAAAAGAATTTTATAACCTATAATCTCAAAATTAAAGGAAATACACCCTATCCCATCCTCCTCATATAAAAAATCCTCTCCTCCAATTAGAGCATGGCTATGACTAGATACCTAATGTATAAGAACAAGGTAAATAACATGGAAGACAAGAGGCTACCTAAAATTGCATCAAAATCAAGTCATAACCACCATCAACTCAAGCGAGGATGGCATAAAGACGCCTGGTCTTGGCTAAACTATTGGGGAATCATGGAAGAAACCATTTTTCAGCATAAAGATACTATTAAAAAAAATGTCAAATCGAAATTTAAGGAAAAAATGTGGTGTGATAAAGAGTTAGAGGAAGAAAGAAAATTAAGGTATTATAAAGATGTAATCAACCCTAATTTAGAAGATCAAAATTATCTATCTGTTTTTCCAAGTGTAAAGAAAAAAATAATCATTGCTAAGATAAGAACAAATTCTCATGAGCTCCATAGTGAAATTGGGCATTGGTCAATTCCTAAAACACCATGGGATGAAAGAGTGTGTCACCCACCTTTGTGACACTAAGAGGAGTTGAAGATGGAAATCACTTTCTCTTAGATTGTCGATACCTATACCCATATTAGATCTCATTTTCAAAATATTGATCCACTACCAACCTTCCTAACCTCTTAACTCAACAAAAGTATGAGGTGATCTTGAAAGCTTCTCTTAATGTTTTCAAGCACGTACATAAAATTTTGATCCTGATAATCACTTGCAAATTAAGTAAAGATGCGATGAACTTGTGTCATCATCATCATCATCATCATCATCATATTTAAAATGATAATTAATAAATAATTAATAAAAACATTTTATTAGGAATGTTTATTTTAGTAGAATTATAAAATTTAATTTATTTATTTAACAATTTATTTTAAAATTATATATTTCAATGTGTATTAAATTGATATATATAATAATAATAATAATAATAATCTATTTTTTAAGGTCCTGACCAAGCCGACACACCAAATTGGTGTATGAGACACCCTTGTTTGTGGGACAGGGACCCCCTCCATTGTGATTTGGTAAAGTCACGAAGGTATACATACCCTACCCCTACAGTTTGAACACAGCCTCTTAAGGTACATGTTCTTAACCATTAGGCCCTTTCGGTGTATATATATATACTGGATTTGAACCTGTGACCTCTTAAGAGGAAACACATGTTCTTAACCATTAGGCCCACTCAGGCTGTATATATATATATATAATGGGTAATTTTTGGTGGTTGGGACGAATTGTTATGCTCCCCACCCAAGATCAATTTTAAAGTTGCATGTTGAACTCTTATTGAGTATATTGTTGTAATGGTTTTGAGCCTTCTTATTCACAAGATTTTAGGATTTACCCTAGGTACCATTCTCTACATGGTTTTCATATATATAGATAATTAGATAGTTAGTTAAAAGTACCTAATCATTTCTTTTGCTCTTAGTAGATGGAAACTCAACCTACATTTAAGAATAAGATCTTAAATATGATTGGATAAGGTTTATTATTTTAAAAATTTAGTATTATAAAGTATCAGGCTCTTTTAAATTTGTTTGATTCTTCTCAAAATTTCTTTTGAAATATTTCAATTCCAAATTAGATTGTGATACAAATATTTTTAAATTGGAACACATTATGTAAATATATGGAATATTATGGGAGGATGTTTTTAATTATGCACTTTCTTAAGTATTAAGGCTATTACATATTTTTTTCATCATTTTAAAGTTTTGAGTTTTAAGTAATATGTAGTTTCACTATGAAAATTAAGAGAGTTTGCCATAATTTCTTTTAAATTTGGTTGTGAAAGTGTTTTAAATGATATAACTATTTTATAGAGTTCCCACTCATATATTTGTAGAGTTATCATTCATTTTATTCTTCAATGGTTCAACGCCTTTTATCTTAGTAGTTAAAAGCCCAACTTACATTTAAAAAGGGGATTGGATAAGGTTTATTGTTTTGAATTTTAGAATTATAAATGATAAAACCTTTTTGAATTTGATTTTTTGAAAAACTTTGATGTTAACTCAAGTTTGAAGGATGAACAAATATTTGGCATCGTTTTTCCTGTTCTCTTTCAACTCTTCCTTTTGATCAACAAAGAGAGCATTGTAGGAAGCCTAATCAACTAGCTCTGGGTATCCTACGGAAACAAGAACCCATAAATCTTGTGAGATGAGTAAAGGTATTATATTCAAACACCAGTACTCATAGATTTCCCCACAAAAAAGAGGAATTTGGTACTGTACAACATTAGAATTTTGGGCCATTTCTCCTTAAAAAAATGTTGTAATTGTAATATCCCCATCCACCAACAGGTCAGGCAATGCTACTACTCAGATCTGATACCAATTTGTAACATCCCCAGACACCAACAGGCCAAGAAATGCCACTACTCAACTCTGATACCAATTTTGTAGCATCTTCGACCAACAACAATGCCCAGGTAATGCTACCACTGCGGAATATTCACATATACATATAACATGCATTTTAATCGAAGTAAAACACATAACACAAAGTTATTGTTACCATTCAGATTCAAACAAGATTAACATTAAATCCACATGCAACGGAACACATGATAACGTTCAAGCATCAGTAGCACAAACATGCATAACATATAAATTAAGCACAAACTAATACTTATCTTTTCAACTGGAGTAACACCATAGATGATTTTAGGGGATAAATTTCGTCATTGGGATAATTTTCCATGGTTTTTCCCCAAAAGTGATTCACTAATTTCCATTTTTTATAAAAATGATTCGCCCAAATTCCATAGAATAAAATTATTTTACCTTAAAACTCACCAAAATGTTATAGAAACTATATAAAATTCTTAGAAATTTGAATACTTTTACAAAACTATCGCCAAACATTTTACATTTTGCATATTAAGGACTAGTATGATTAGCCCAAGTTTATACATTTTAATATAGATTTACATCCTTAAAATCATCCCTGAGTAACACCACCAGCTGCGTGCAGACCTTCCACGAACCTCCCAACCATAGACCACGCTTCTCATCATGCTTAGCAATGGGTCACCCCCAAGCTGGGACTAAGATCCACCCAGAGCAAGGGAATCCTAGACTAGGGTGAGGTCATAGGAAACTACACAATGCAACTGGAAGAGTTCTCTCCAAGAGCCTTCTTACACCCACTACTCACAAAATCTCATTCCCCACATGCATGTTCCACCCCATAAGTATACACCTTCACTATCACACAATACATCGACTACTTCACCTCCCTTGCCTTGGGTTTCAGCAACAAGCCAAATCAGGAATTCTCAGAGCTCCGCAGCTAATGTTGGACTCTCTTTGGGAGAAAACCACTTCCCAGAAAACTCTCTCACCTGGAGAGAGATTCTCACAGGCTTGAAAACCTACCTCTTCATCCACGGCCCTAACAACCCACTTCTTCAACCAATTACAACTCAATTCTCACAAGGTAAGGACAACAACCACTGGTCAACACCACTCAAGAAAAATAGAAGGCAACAAGCCATACTTAGTCCAGTAACTATGTGGACACAACCGCTAACAACTATGACACAGATGTCACAGACATATATCAGATTCTCAGGCTTCACAGAAGACAGTAACCAAAAAACGGTCAAGAACTGCATGGCTGTAACAACCACCAATTAAGACACAACACAACTCAGGCAAGTACAGAACCCTTGAACTTCACAGGATACACCTATCAGTCCATCGGTGTTTTCCCACGGTTCAGAATGCGTGACCAGAGAACAAAACAAAAAGGTCTAGTGCAGAGGCAAAACAGGTTCAGACGGGCATCCCTGTGAACTCAGGTGGAGGATGGAAGAATGGGCAGTGAACAACCTTCCTGTGAGAGTTTCCTTCACTGTGCACAAGTATGAAGACATAGACGTAGAGGCAACACGGTTTAGACATCCCCAATCCCAACAAACTCAGGCGGAGGATGAAAGAACAGAAGAGAAAATCCCCCCAACACAGTTGATGCTTCAACTTTTAACTGCATGCGCCCAGGTCGACCCTTGTCTTCTTGGAACTACATGTGTTCCCTTTTACACATGTTGCCTCTCCCAGGACTTAGGATAAAAACATGTCTTTCACACAGCTTTGAAATAATAATAAATTATTATTCTCAAGAACTTAAGCCCCTAAGTTTATCCCCTCTTTCCAACCTTTCAACCCCCTTTCACTTACCCACCTTATGGAAGCTTAGTCCCCCGTCACTCTTTCTTCATGGTTGGTCTACACGCAACAATGTTTTTATATTAAGAAAGTGCATAATTACATATACAAAACATACTCCTGGCCTTTAACACTAAGGCTCTTTGGCCTAATAAACACATAATCCCACTGGCTTATATACACTTGGCTCACCATCCTATAAACATGATTACAATTCATAATATAACTGGGGCTCGTCCTTGAGGAATTACAATGCTATCCCCTTAGTTTTGCACTATCCTCGGTGCAACTCTTTACATACCATCAACAAGATTTCCCAAAATCTTCAAAAAGATGCAGCTATTTTTCCCGCATAGCATCCTTATGCTCCCATGTGATGCAGACCCACTGCCCTCGGGCCGAGATCCACACTAGATCTTCACTAAAACCATGCCAAGGGTTACCCAAACCCTTTGTTTAAGCCACAAAGGACTTTGGGTTTCGGGAGTTAGAGAGTCTCGATGTGTTTCCACAGCTCTTGACAAATGCCAAAATGTGAATTGTAAACGATGGTTGGTCGCTCCAATGCACACCACCTGTTGCCACTAAATTCTAATTTTCGGGACTTGAGCGAACGACCCAACAATCGTTCCTCTTGCCTTATGATTCGCCAAATTCTTAAATAGTGACCCTTTTTCGGGATTTCATGTACCGGGGTTTTGAAACTCTTGGTTCCAAAAATCACTTATCTCCTCTACTTCCTGAACCCCGAAATGACAAAATGTCGGGATTCCATTCCAAAGACACTTTGCATTTTGCAACTTCTGGGTTTTCAGTGAAAAGTGTCCCGGCTCCTTGTCATCAGGGGTTCCGAAATGTCGAATCCCGATATGTCGAAATGTCGATGTTTCACACCAAAGGCACGTTGCGTTTCGTGACTTCGGTCTTTTCAATGCTAAGGTCTCGGTTCCTTGTCATCAATATTTTCGGTATGCCAAACCCCGAAATACCGAAATTTCACCCTTAGCAATCCTTTTCGTGATTCGGTTTTTAGAGTGACCGAGGATTTTGTTCTGCACTCCGAACTTATGGATCCCGAATTCCTGAAATGATCTGACGGCTCAGACAGACCATGATCAATGGTCCACGTTGGTTCTTGATGACAGGGTGGTGGATTCGTCCAACTCCTAACCACCTTGCAGCTCCTTTGTATCCTACGGTCCTCACGAGTTCTCCACAAAGAATTCTGACCACCAGATGTACTCCTCAATGACTTTTGTCCAAACGACTCGGCGTTCTCCCTTCTGAACTTAACTTCTATGAGATGATTTCATCCCCCATCTCCTTTTGAGCCCTCGAAAGGTGATATCCTTCCTGATATTTCACTTGTAAACTCAAGCTTCCTAAAAGGATCCCTGCTCGCACTCCTTGTGGAAAATCTTCAAATAACCTCTGGTTATTTGAGTCTCCAACCCTGTGCACTCTATGCAATAGTGGTCCTTCAACCTTACTTTTGGATTTATAAAATCCAAGGCTTCAATTGACCTGCGCACACCTTGCACAGCTCTGTGCTTCACATGCACTTCACCTGGTATGAGAACAATGGTATCTCTTCTGATCTTTCTAAGATAAAACTCAGACCCTCGTCAATGCACACCTTTTAGACGTTCATTGCACTCCTTGCAGGAATTATCAGGAAGAGAAACAATTGAAACTCATTCTTCTCCTCTCTCAGACTTCATACACTCAACATGAAATCATACACATAACACAGCATTGAAACAAATGCATACAGAGAAACAAAGCAATTGTAAACACACCATTCAGTAAATGTAAACAGTAAGCATCACAACACCATGAAAATTGAGTCAAAGCTTCATATATTAACTCAAGTGATACTATACATGGGTTCTTCTCTACAACTCTCTGTTACAGCTCTATATCTTATGAATTTTGAATGATCATAATGTTACAATGATACAAGGGTGAGGGTGTCTATATCTGTTTTCCCTCCTACTCTCTAAATTGTCTAATCTATGAATTCAAATCTACATACTTTCATTAATTACGTATAAATGCCTTTACATTCTACAGATGAGAGAAGTACTCAAGATATGTTTACAACATCTAAGATATAAATGTAAGTATGATTCCCCCAACTATCACATTAATATCTGCTTCATTAATTTTTCAAAACATTTCAAAAACGTGCACTGGTGCTTTTCCAGCTGTCTTCTGCCTTTTACATTGCTTGTTTGGTTGGCTGCTTACGATGCTCCTGCATCATACTCCCTCGCTTGAAAATTTTCATGAACTCTTTTTCATGAGCTCTTGCACGGTCTGTCCATGCTTTTGAATTTCTGCTTCATCCTCCCAACTGGCATCTTCAACTGGATGTCCCTTCCATTTGACCAAGTATTCAAAATACTCTTTTCTCCTTGTCTTTTTGCTAACACTTTTGCCAATTATGATTTCCATATGTGGATTTTTAGCTACAGGCATTTGTTTTGTCCATTGAACCTCTTTTTGTTCCTCCTCTGCTCCTACTTCTTCAGCTCTATAAGGGTACAAATCTGTGACATTGAATATCGGTGAGACTCTGACCCCATCGGGTAATTCAATTTCATATGCGTTTGCTCCAAATTTCCTTATGAGCTTGCACAATCCAATATTTTTCATCTTCAGTTTGTTATACGTTCCCCTTGGGAACCTTTCCTTGCTCAGATGCACAACAATCAAATCACCAACTTCAAATTGAAGTTCTCGCCTATGTTGATATCAAGGATGATTTTAGGGGCTAAATTTATCTCGTGGGCTAATTTTCTATGGTTTTTCCAAAAATGAGATTCGCTATTTTAAAAATGATTCGCCCAAATTCTAAAGGATAAAATTATTTTACCTTAAAAATTGCCAAAATTTTATAAAAACTATATAAAATCCTTAGAAATTTGAATATTTTTACAAAAATATCGCCAATCATTTATAGTTGGCATATGCAGGATTAGTAACATTCGCCAAGGGTTCTACATTTTAAAATAAATTTCCATCCTTAAAATCATCCCTGGTTGATATGCTTTCCATTTGTATTCCTAACTTGAATTCTGCAATCACTCCTTAACTCGGCTGTGGAGCTCCTTCATTCCTTCTGCAAAGTCCTCTGCACTAGCACTCCTGAATTCATTTTGTTCCAAATCTTTCAACTCAGAAACTCCTCTTGGCTGCATTCCATATACTATCTGGAATGGACTATGCTCTGTGCTTCTATTGAGTGAATCATTGTAAGTGAATTCTGCCTCTGGCAGAATGTGATCCCACTGACTCTGGTGTTCAGTCACTAAGCTCCTCAATAAATCTCCCAAGATCCTATATATGACCTTTGTTTGTCCATACGTTTGAGGATGATATGCTGAGCTAAAAGACAAACTTGTCCCCAACTTCTTCCATAACGTCCTCCATAAATTCCCTATGAACTTGGTATCTCGATCAGACACGATACTCTTTGCCAGGCCGTGAAGTTTGACGACTTCTTTGAAAAACAGGTTCACAATATGAGTTGCTTCACTGGTTTTCTGGCATGGTATGAAATGTTCCATTTTTGAAAATCTATTGACTACCACAAATATCGAATCATATCCTCTTTGTGTCCTTGGCAGTCCCAATATAAAATCCATGCTCACTACATCCCATGGTCTTTCAGGTATGGTCAATGGTTGGTATAACCTTGTGTTCTGCCTTTTTCCTTTCGTGTGCTATCAAATTTTGCATCTATCCACGAATTTCTTAACATCTGTCCTCATCCCTGGCCAAAAATATGAGCCATTCAACTTTGAGAACGTCTTGTCATGACCGAAATGTCCGGCCAATCCTCCACTGTGTTTTTCCTTCAACAGATTCTCCCTCATGAAGCATTTTGGAATACATAGTTGATTTCCCCTGAACAATAATCCTTCCTGGATCATGTATTCATTCCATTGGCTTCTATCCCTGAGAATTGGATTCTCAGATGCTACATATGCCTTTTTAAAATATGGATCATCCTTGTACATTTCTTTAAGGTCTTGACTCTGAATTCCTACATAAGCAAACATCTCCTGCTCAAAGCATCAACAACTTTGTTAGCAGTTCCAGAAATATGATTAATCATAAAAGTAAAATTCTGCATGAATTCAACCCATTTAGCATGTTTTTGGTTCAACTTCTCTTGTCGAGTCACAAATTTCAAAGTGCGATTATCGCTATACAAAACAAACTCCTTGGGAACCAAATAGTGTCTCCATTTCTTCAGTGCTTGTATGACTGCATAAAATTCTTTGTCATATGTGGAGTACTTAATCTTTGATTCATTCATTTTTTCACTGAAATATGTGATCGGCCTATCATCTTGGCTCAAGACTGCTCCGATTGTAAATCTACTTGTGTCACACCTGACCTGGAATGTCTTGCTAAAATCTAGTAAAACCAAAATTGGTTGCTTTGTGATCTTCTTCTTCAGCGGATTGAAACTCTTATCTGCTTCCTCCGTCCAGTGAAAAGATTTATGTCTTTTCTTCACCGTATTCATCATCGGTGCACTAATTCCACTGAAGCTTTGGATGAATTTCTTGTAGAATCTATCCAAACCATGGAAGCTTTGAACTTCAAACATGCTCTTCGGCGATGGCCAATCCTTAATCGCCTTTATCTTTTCTAGATCCATTTTTAATTCATTTGCAGAGATAACAAAACCCAAATAAATGAGTTATGTCCTCATAAATGACGATTTCTTCATATTAATCAACAATTTATTTTGTTGTAATCTTCTCATTACTGCATTTAAATGCTTTAAGTGTTCTTCATCTATTTTGTTGAAAATCAATATATCATCAAGATATACAATGACGAATTTCCCTATGAAATCCTTCAGGAATTCATTCATCAACCTCATGAAAGTATTGGTCACATTCGTTAAGCCAAATGGCATGACAAGCCATTCATACAACCCCTCATTCATCTTGAATGTTGTCTTCCATTCATCACCTTCTCTCATTCAAATTTGATGATATCCACTTTTCAAATCAATCTTTGAAAAAAATCTTGCTCCATTCAAGAAATCCATCAAGTCGTCCATCCTTGGTAATGGAAATCTATATCTGATGGTAATCTTATTGATCTCCCTTGAGTCTGTACACATTCTTCATCCACCATATTTCTTTGGGCTGAGCACTGTCAGAACAGTGCATGGACTCAAGCTTTCTCGAATCAATCCTTTGTCCATTAAGTCCTGGACCTGTCTCTTAACTTCTTCATTTTCATGTGGCGTCAACTGATATGTTGCTTTGTTTGGCAAACCGGCTCCAGGTATAAGATCGATATGATGTCTTATACTCTTGATAAGTGGCAACGAACAAGGTAGTTCATCCACTACTATATCAACAAACTCTCCCAACAACTCTTGGATTTCTTTCGGTAAATCATCTATCCTTGTACTGGTCAAAACAATTTTGGGCTTCATGACCACAATAAATTATGTGTCTTCCTTCTTCTTAACCTCATTAATAAGTTCCTTCCCACTCATGAGAAGTACAATGTTGCTCATCTCTGTTTTCACCTCTTTATCCTTAATTAGCAGCAACATGTGAGTCCTCCCATTTTTCTCCGGGGTGTATCTGTTCTTTCTCCCATCATGAACTACGTTTCTGTCATATTGCCATGGTCTACCCAACAATAGATGAAAAACTTCCATGGGAATGAAATCACATAATATTTCATCTTTATATCCTCCTATTTTAAATTCAACTAAACATTGTTTATTGACATCTACCTGATGTCCTTTTTGTAGCCATGAAACTCTGTATGGGCTTGGATGTACAATAGTCTCCAGCTCTAGCTTTTCTAGCATCTCTGTAGATACGAGATTTTCTGTGCTATCACTGTCTACTATGACCTTGCATACCATGTCTTTGGTTTTTCAAGAAGTCCAAAATAGACTGTTTCTTTGGGTTGGGTTCTTTACCTCCTTCTCCAGCTTCAAGAGAACTTTCGTCATCATCAAGGATCTTCTACCCTCAGTGTCTTCTACCTCATAATTCTGTCCTTGAGCTTCGGCAATGTGATTTTCACCACCATCTTTCTTCTTATCTGGGAACTCATAGGATTTATGTCTTATTTTTCCACAGACAAAGCATTTCACTTCACCTCCTCTGCCTCTTCTTCTTCTTCTGGCTTGAGGAAAAGTATTTCTATCAGCATATTTCCTTCCCTATGAGCTTCCTCCTCTCTTAGGTTGAGTTTGACATTTCTTTCCCTCTTCTTTAGGTCTCTAAGTTATGTCCTGAGAAATTGTCTTGCCTCTGCTTTGACTTCTGCCTCAGCCACTTTGACCTTTCTTCTAGCTCATCTTCGCTTCTGCTTTCAAAGCCAGCTAATAAGCATCTTCCATATTTTGAATGGTCATCATGCTCATCTCATCTTTAATGTCATATCCCAGACCATTCATGTACCAGACAACTTTTTCATCATCGCTTTAACAATGACCTGTTGTAATGTTTGTCTTGTAGAATTCTTCAGTGTATTCTTTCATTGACATCAGCTTCTGTCTCAAATTCTGCATCCTCTGAAACAAAGTGATTTGATAATCCCTGGGTATAAATTTGGCTTTCATTTTTGCAACCATTCTATCCCAACTTTTGATTTTTTGCTTGCCCTTGCAACGTCTGTCAGCCTACAGTTCATCCCACCACAGTGTTGCATGCCCTTTAAGTCTAGTAACGACATGTTTAACTTTCTTATCTTCCTCAACATCCTCATAGTCGAAGTATTTGTCTAGAGTTCTAATCTAGTCTAGAAGTTCTTCAACATCCAAGTTTCCTTCGTACACTGGAATGTCCATTTTTGCTCTAGCACCTATCCTTGAATAGCCCTGAATAGGCATTCTTCTGCAACATATTTGATTGCAACTTCTTCTTCTTCATTTCCAGCTTCATTTTCACTTTCATCCTCGCTGATATCCCTAGCGTCGACTGTGCACCTCTGTGTTGTCTCCATAGCATCAAGCCTGGCACGTAATTCACACATCTCTCTTTCCCTTGCTGGATCAGGTACTTTCTTGTCTCTTCTTCTCAGCATTTCTCTTTCCTCTACTGGATCAGGTATTTTTCTTTCTCTTATTCTCAGTGGCATGGCTATAAAATTTCCTCCCTTCTCTCTACTACAAAAAGAAAAGAATTTGTTTTGAGCTTTGATAGCACACTGATGCAGACCCCCTGCCCTCGGGCAAAGATCCGCACTGGATCTTCACTAAAACCACGCCAAGGGTTAACCAAACCCATTGTTTAAGCCACAAAGGACTTTGGGTTTCGGGAGTTGGAGAGTCCCGATGTGTTTCCACAGCTCTTGACAAATGCCAAAATGTGAATTGTAAACGATGGTTGACCGCTCCAATGCACACCACCTGTTGCCACTAAATTTGACTTTTCGGGACTTGAGAGAACGACCCAACAATCATTCCTCTTGCCTTATGATTCCCCAAATTCTGAAATAGTGACCCTTTTTCAGGATTTCGTGTACTGGGATTTGAAACTCTCAGTTCCAAAAATCACTTATCTCCTCTACTTCCCAGACCCCGAAATGCCAAAATGTCGGGATTCCATTCCAAAGACACTTTGCATTTCGCAACTTCAGGGTTTTCAGTGCAAAGCATCCCAGCTCCATGTCATCAGGGGTTCTGAAATGTCGAATCCCGATATGCCGAAATGTCAATGTTTCACACCAAAGGCACGTCGCGTTTCGAAACTTCAGGATTTTCAATGCTAAGGTCCCGATTCCTTGTCATCGAGATATCCGGTATGCTGAACCCCAAAATACTGAAATTTAACCCTTAGCAATCCTTTTCGTGATTCGGGTTTTAGAGTGACCAAGGATTTTGGTCTGCACTCCAAACTTATGGATCCTGAATTCTTGAAATGATCTAACAGCTCAGACAGACCACGATCAATGGTCCACATTGGTTCTTGATGACATGGTGGTGAATTCGTCCAACTCCTAACCACCTTGCATCTCCTCTGGATCCTACGGTCCTCGCGACTTCGGGAGTTCTCCACAGAGAATTCTGACCACCAGATGTACTCCTCAATGACTTTTGTCCAAACGAATCGGCGTTCTCCCTCCTGAACTTAACTTCTTGAGACGATTTCAGCCCCCATCTCCCTTTGAGTACTCCAAAGGTGTTATCCTTCCTGATATTTCACTTGTAAACTCAAGCTTCCAAAAAGGTTCCCTGCTCACACTCCATACGGAAAATCTTCAAATAACCTCTGGTTATTTGAGTCTCCGACCCTATGCACTCTTTGCAATAGTGGTCCTTCAACCTTCCTTCTGGATTTATAAAATCCAAGGCTTCAATTGACCTGCGCACACCTTGCATGGCTCTATGCTTCGCCTGCACTTCAGCTGGTATGAGAACAATGGTATCTCTCCTGAGATTTCTGAGATAAAACTCAGACCCTCGTCAACGCACACCTTGCAAACGTTCGTTGCACTCCTTGCAGGAATTCTTAGGACGAGAAACAATTGAAAATCATTCTTCTCCTCTCTCAGACTTCATACACTCAACATGAAGTCATACACATAACAGGGCATCGAAACAAATGCATACAGAGAAACAAAGCAACTGTAAACATACCATTCAACAAATGTAAATAGTAAGCATCACAACACCATGAAAATTGAGTCAAAGCTTCATATATTAACTCAAGTGCTTCTATACATGTGTTCTTCTCTACATCTCTCTGTTACAGCTCTATATTTTATGAATTCTGGATGATCATAATGTTACAATGATACAAGTGTGAGGGTGTCTATATCCGTTTTCCCTCCTACTCTCTAAACTATCTATTCTATGAATTCAAACCTACCTACTTTCATTAATTACATATAAATTCCTTTAGATTCTACAAATGAGAGCAGTGCTCAAGATCTGTTTACAACATCTAAGATATAAATGTAAGTACGCTTCGCCCAGCTATCACATTAATATCTGCTTCATTAATTTTTCAAAACATTTCAAAAACGTGCGCTGGTGCTTTTCCAGCTGTCTTCCGTCTTTTATGTTGCTTTCTTGGTTGGCTTCTTACGATGCTCCTGCATCACCATGTCATGTCCTTAGGACTTTACTAGGTCCACTGGGCCTTTACAAGCCCTATGACTCGATTCCAGTGCAATATGCACACTTGATTCACTTGCAAGACACCTTCTTGCTCCACCTGAATCATATTCCAATCAATTGCATGATTAACATCATGTATATATTTCTTAAGCAATGAAATATGAAACACATTATGTATAGTCATGGATGTAGGTAATGCAAGCATATATGCAATGTATATATATGTATATACAGACAATTCTAATAACATTAAAACATGTATACAACATACACTAAATAGAGAATTGTTACTTATCTTTTGATTGAGAAGACCTTCCACATCAACATTGTCTAGACCAAGGTACCAAACCTCAGCATCATTCCAACCAATGGTCTCCAATTCCCCACATGATTGTCCCACCCTAGGAGTGTACGCCTTAACCATCACACAGTCCATTAGCTGCTAAATCTCCCTTTCCTTGGGCTTCAACAACAGTTCGGCTCACGAAGTCTCAAAGCACCATGGCTCGACGAGTTCCATTTTCCCTTAGAGGTCTTAAGTCATCATCTTTTTGAGCTACTCTTTGTAGTCAATATTGTAACTTTAATCAACATCATCTCATCTACATCACCCACATGCAGTTATCATGAGAAAACATAAAAGAATTTATTTAGAAACTCAAACTTAGTTCAAAGGGAATTCATCTCTTCCCCATAACATGAAATTCTATTTCATAATTCATCTTGGTTGTTGTCATATTATGAATGCAGCCATCCTTGTGGTTTTCCACAGGCACCAAACTACATACCATTTTTCCTGTAATGCTTCATCTTGCATACAAGCAACAAATTGTCAATATTTTTTGTACATCATAAATCAACATGTACAACACCTTATGAAATGATCTTAGAATTGCCTGCACCTGGAAATTCAATCGCAATTACCAAACAATTTAAACAAATAGAATGACTCATTAGTCTATGCATATGCATGTTCATAATTAATAACAATAAGTTTATAATTTAAATTTTATGTAGTCTCTATTCCCGTGACTACTTGGCTTGCAACTTTCCTGTTACAATGTTTAATAGTTCCTGAAATGTTCTCAATTTCATGAGTTAGCAACATTTCATCCATTAGTATAATTATTTCCATGCCAAAAACATATATACATACACTCACAAAATGCATTAAGCAAAGTGCATTTAAGTATACAATTCCATCATGTATGAGTGCAACTCTGTCCCTTACTAGAAATGAGTACAACTTTCAATGTCTATTTATTCAATGAACCTTGCATTGAATTGCATAATGCTCTTTATCCCATTCATGTATCTCACCATCCATAAGTTGGAATTATGGCCAATGTGTTGACACATTCTCCACACACTTCCTATTGTCTTCCCAATTAATTGGATGCCTTCGTTTTCGACCCGAACACTACACCAAGAATATAATTCTGTGGTGCTCATTAGTGTTAGAAAAAAAGTTGTGTCCCAAGTTTTATTTAAAGGTAGGAATATTTTAGTAATTTTGTGGTTCATAACCTTTCCATATCCAGCTAGGTCCTGTTCTCATACATGACTAGCTTACTAGCATTCATTCCTATAATAAGTTCTTATCTTTTAATTCTTTGGATATTACCCCATAACCAACACTGGCATTCTACTATGTCAGTGTGTGTTTTCCCCCGGTTCAGAATGCATGACCAGAGAACAAAACAAAAAGTTATAGTTCAGAGGAAAAACTGGTTCAGACGGGCATCCCCGCGAACTCAGGCAGAGGATGGAAGAATGGGTAGCGAACAACCTTCCCGTGAGGGTTTCCTTCACTGTGCGTGAGTATGAAGACAAAGACGCAGAGGAAGCATGGTTCAGATTCCCCAGATCCCAACGAACTTAAGAAGAGGATGAAAGAATAGAATAGAAACCCCCCAACATAGCTGAGGCTTCAAATTTTCACTGCATGCGCCCATGTTGACACTTGTTTTATTGGAACTGCATGCATTCCCTTTTGCATGCTTTGCCTCTCCCAGGACTTAGGATAAAAGCATGTCTTTCACACAGCTTTGGAATAATAATAAATTATTATTCTCAAGGACTTAAGCCCTTAGGATTAGCCCCTCTTTCCAACCTTTCAACCCCCTTTCCCTTACAGACTTTGTGGAAGCTTAGTCCCCTGTCACTCTTTCTTCATGGTTGGTCTACATGCAACGATGTTTTTATATTAACAAAGTGCATAATTACATATACAAAATAGGCTTCTGACCTTTAACACCTAGGCTCTCGAGCCTAATAAGCACATAATACCACCAACTTATATACACTTGGATGAACATCCTATAAACATGATTACAGTTCATAATATAACTAGGGCTCATCCTTGGGGTATTACAATACCCTCCCCTTAGTTTTGCATTGTCATCAGTGCAACTCTTTACATAACATCAACAAGATTTCCCAAAATCTTAAAAAATATGTAGGTATTTTGCCTACATAGCATCCTCATACTCCCATGTCGCGTCCTTAGGACTGTACCAGGTCCACTAGACCTTTACAAGCCCTATGGATCGATTATGGAGTTGCTTTCTTTTCTGGTCCAATATGCACACCTGATACACTTGCAAGACACATTTTTGCTCCACCTGAATCATATTCCAATCAATTGCATGATTAGCATCAAGTATATATTTATTAAGAAATGAAATATGAAATGCATTATGTACAATCATGGATGAAGGTAATGAAAGCATATATGCAATGTATATATATGTATATACAGAAAATTCTAATAACATTAAAACCTATATACAACATACACTAAATAGAGAATTGGTACTTATCTTTTGATTGAGAATACCTTCCACATCAACATTCTCTAGACCAAGGTACCAAACCTCAACGTCACTCCAACCAACGGTCTCTGATTCCTTGCATGTATGTACCACCCCAGGAGTGTACACCTTCACTATCACACAGTCCATCATCTGCTACATCTCCCTTTCCTTGGGCTTCAGCAATAGGTCGGCTTAGGAAGTCTCAGAGCACCATGGCCCAAGGTGTTCCATCTTCCCTCAGAGGTCTCAAATCATCATCTTCTTGAGCTACTCCTTGTAGTCAACATTCTAACTTTAATCAACATCATCTCATCTGCATCACTCACATGCAGTTATCATGAGAAAACATAAAAGAATTTATTTAGAAACTCAAACTTAGTTCAAAGGGAATTCATCTCTTCCCCAAAACATGAAATTCTATTTCATAATTCATCTTGGTTGTTGCCATATTATGAATGCAACCATTCTTGTGGTTTTTCACAGGCACCAAATTGCATACCATTTTTCCTGTAATGCTTCATCTTGCATACAACCAACAAATTGTCAGTATTTTTTGTACATCATAATTCAACATGTACAACACCTTATGCAATTATCTTAACATTTCCTGCACCTAGCAATTCAATCACAATTACAAAACAATTTACCCAAATAGAATGACTCATTAGTCTATGCATATGCATGTTCATAATTAATAATAGTAAGTTTATTATTTAAATTTTCTGAACATAATTTTTTTTGTAGTCTCTATTCTTGTGACTACCTGGCTTGCAACTTTCCTAATGCAATGTTTAACAGTTCCTGAAATGTTCTCAAGTTCATAAGTTAACAACATTTCAGCCATTAGTACAATTATTTCCATGCCAAAAACATATATACATGCACTCACAAAATGCATTCAACAAAGTGCATTTAAGTATACAATTCCATCATGTATGAGTGCAACTCTCCCCCTTACTAGACATAAGTACAACTCTCAATGCCTATATATTCAATGCACCTTGCNTACATATATACATGCACTCACAAAATGCATTCAACAAAGTGCATTTAAGTATACAATTCCATCATGTATGAGTGCAACTCTCCCCCTTACTAGACATAAGTACAACTCTCAATGCCTATATATTCAATGCACCTTGCATTGAATTACATAATACTCTTTATCTCAGTCATGTATCTCACCATCCATAAGTTGGAATTATGGCCAATGTCTTGACACATTCTCCACACACTTCCTATTGTCTTCCCAATTAATTGGATGCCTTCCTTTTTGACCCGAACACTACACCGAGAATATAATTATGTGGTGTTCATTAGTGTTAGCAAAAAATTTGCAGCTCAAGTTTCATTTAAAGGTAGGAATATTTTAGTACCTGTGTGGTTCATAACTTTTCCATATCCATACCTTGCCATATACAACCAGGTCCTAGTCTCATACATGACTAGCTTACTAACATTCATTTCTATAACAAGTTTTTATCTTTTAATTCTTTGGTTATTACCCCATAACCAAATTAACATGAAATTATACTATGTCAGTGTGTGCATTCAGAAGCTAAAAAGATTTGAATTTATACAGGCCTCCAGCCTTTACCAAATCCATTGGTATACACTCAATAATATAATCATGTGATTTTCTATAATAACTCTATCTGAGGAAATTCTTACCTAAATTTTCTTTCAAAAAATATGAAAAAAGAGTAATAAAACTCATACCTGCATGAATGCCATTAATAAATTTTATACTACCTGGATGTCTGATGGAAGTAGAAGCTTTCATGTTTCTTTTATCAAACCTATAACCAACACTTCATCTTTTTGTTGCTAGCTGGACATCTATCTCATCATTTCTTCTTCCATTATATTAGGATGTTCATGGACTTGACTCCATCCAGTAGTTTTTCCTTGTCGACTTTTCATACTTTCCGTCACATATTATGCTGATTAATAATTTTCAGCATTCCATTATTATTTGGATTCCTCTAATTCAACTTCTGCATGAATGAATCATAATTCCCTAAAACATTTCTTCCTTATTCCCATTCTTTGCATATCCCTACGAACTTATGGTTAATTTAGTATCATGTATTGCAGATGGCTTTCTCCACCTAGCATTCAAATTTGATGTGCAAGGATTTTCACTTGGACTGTCTTCCCCAAACAAGAATCTCATTTGGTGTTTCCATGTTGCTTATTGAACCCAACATCTAATCCCACGACTTCTAAAAAATATCAGATGTAGAATAAAGAATTTTCCCTGTCCTTCTTCTTTGATGCACTTCTTATGCAACAATCTCTTTTCTCTGAGCTAATGGCTCTTAGATCTTTGTTGGACCCTATCATAAGGTTCCCAGGTCTTTAGTACCTCCCTGATGCAGGTCTGAACTAGACGAAACCCAGTGGCTTCCTTCATAACCCCTTTTTCCTTCTTTAACACAGTTTTCGGGCACTAACCCCCATTTTCCTTGGGCCCTTAATTTGTATGGGACCATGATTGTGACCAAGTGTTAAATCAATAGGTTCTTATTTGAGCCTTTGGGTTCGATAATTTTCAAACACAACACAACAATCTCTCAGAGTTTCGGATTACCAAACTCGCGAAGTAAAGTGAATCAACAGTCCACGTCTACCCAACATCCAACGATTGACACTCACTATGGAACCTCCGACATCTGAGTTTCAAGAATTCAGAGTTTCGGGACTTCGAGAGATATGGAAGCAAATATCAATGGTCCTTGATTACTTCGAGACTTTGGGTGATACCGCTGCAAAGATCAACGTTCCTTTTTTATTTGCGATCAATAGTCCTTGATTACTTCGGGACTTCGGGTCTTTTAGACCAAGACCATATCAAGGGTCCTTCGACCTCCTCCTCGATCAATGATCAATATCTCCTTCGAGACTTCGACGCTTTCACCCTCTACTTTCCTCCAGAGTTCTCTGTACCCGGAGTTCCAGATCTAGAAGCACACATCCAATTTCATATCAACGACTGTCCAATAGAGTGAGTCTCCATCTTCCACGTGTCTCCTCGCAGATCAATGATCCACGTTCCTTCCTTCGAATCAATGGCCCTTGGACATTTTGGGCTTTGGCCCTTTCGGACATCCCGAAACACAACTTCACAAAATATCCAAAGTACAATTCTCCAAAGTTCGCGATCTGGTGACACCTGTCCAACCTAGATCAACAACTCCTAGCTACTTTGACTATTCGGGCTTCGATGATTTAAAACTTTCATCCTTCACGTTCTCCTCGAGTGCTTTCACCCAAAATACATTGATTTCGTCCACGTGTTCCTTTGGATCCAATGATCCAGATCTTCTTCATTCCTGCCAACTTCCTTTCAAAGGTTTCTTCCCCCAACTTCCTGATCTCTCTCCATGTTTCCTCCACAATGAATGGTTGTGATTTACTTCGACCTTCGGGACTTCGGGACTTCGGGAATTTGTCATGCTCCACACTTGCAATTCCTGAAGTGACTTTATCCGAAGTCTCATATCTTCTGACATGCATCTCTCGGAAACCGATGACCTAGATCTTCTTCGGCCTTCGGGTATTTGATGATTTTGTATCTTCCCCAACCACAAACTTTCGAAGTGGTTCGCTCTAGAGTTATGGATCTTTTGCCACCTGTCAGCCTTGACAATGGATGATCCCTAATTACTTCGGAACTTTGGTCAATCAGTTCTCCTGTGCACACAAGGGTTAAGTCTTGTGCACTTACCTTCAGATCCAATAGTTGACGGTCATTCGCACTTAGATCCAACGGATGGGATATGTTCCTCCTCAACACTCTCCTTTTCTTTCCTAGACATAGATCTAATGGTCTAGAATCCTCCCCACAACATATCTGACGACTGATGTCACTCCTTCTCCTAATATTTTGACTCCTTCCAACTTGGAAGAGTTTGTGGATATTCAAAGGTTTCAGCCTTTGAACTTTCTCCTGCAAACCTGACTATCTTGGGTCTCGGTTGCGTCTTTGCTAACACTATCCCTCCTACGCTTTGGGACTTAGAATAATTCTGAATCCTATGCACTCCTCGCATTATCTCTTCTGTTATTTTCAATTCACTCAGTCTCCTAGGGTCTCGACCCTTCTGTTTACTTTCAAAGGAAAACTTCGTGCTCTCCTGGCAACCTTTTTCTCAAAGAACACCTTGTTGAACATTTTCTACAGAGTGTTCAATAGCTTTGTGAGTATCTTCCTTTGATAATATTCTCCCTGAACTCGACAAATAGTTCTCTCTGTGCACACTTGCAATCACTCGATGCCCACCTGGTAGAGCCCTACATAGTTCTCAGTGACTCTATCTCTCTCTGATCTCAACATAGAGTTCTTCTTGTGCACTCCTTCCACTTCTTTCCATGAAGTCTTAACGATATCTCTCCTGATCTTCTTTGAGGTTAAATCGCCTCTGTCAACGCACTCCTTGCGGACAATGTGCACTCCTTGCACTCGCAACTCACATGAGAGAAAAAAAATTGAAACCTATTCGTTACTTCACCAGTTTACACATTACTCTATGGTCCAACACCACTTTTGTCGTGGTTTTACGATATCGCTACTCCTCCTGAGCTTCTTAACATAGCCAAGGTAACATCTTGGCACTCGGGAACGTTTATAAGGTCCAAAATTGGTTCCTCCAGACACAATTTCCACCTAAAATTTTGGGTCCAAAGACCACTTATCTAGCCCATCCAGGTTCGACGTTAAAACCTTGGATCTGAACTCGAATTTTGTCTACTTAAACAACAATTCTTTCGAAACTTTTGCTTCACTTTCCACTAACATGGCCCATCCAGGCTCAGTGTTGAAAGCCTTGGCTCTAATACCAATTTGTAACATCCCCAGCCACCAACAGGCCGGGCAATTCCACTACTCAGCTCTGATAACAATTTGTAACATCCCTAGCCACCAATAGGTTGGGCAATGCCACTACTCAGCTCTGATACCAATTTTGTAACATCCCTAGCGAACAACAGTGCCTGGGTAATGATACCATTACGAAATATTCACACACACACACACACACACACACACACACACACACACACACACACACACACATATATAACATGCATTTTAATCGAAGTAAAAAACATAACACAGAGTTACTGTTTCCATTCAGATTCAAAGAAGATTAATAGTAAATCCACATACAACGAAACACATGATAACGTTTAAGCATCAATAGCACAAGCATGCATAACATATAAATTAAGCACATAATAATACTTATCTTTTCAACTAGAGTAACACCACCAACTGTGTGCATACCTTCCACGAACCTCCCAGCCATAGACCACGTTGTTCATCACACTCAGTAGTGGGTCACCCCCGAGCTGGAACTAAGCTCCCCCTAGGGAGAGGGAATTGTAGACTAGGCTGAGGTCAGATGAAACTACACAATGCAACTGGAAGGATTCTCTCCAGGAGCCTTCTTACGCGGACACTAATCATGGAATCTCATTCCCCACATGTTTGTTCTACCCCAAGAGTATACATCTTCATTGTCACACAATCCATCGATTGTTTTACCTCCCTTGCCTTGGGTTTCAGCAACAGACCGGATCATGAATTCTTAGAGCTCTGTAGTTGGTGTTGGACTCTCTCTGGGAGAAAACCACTTCCCAACAAACTCTCTCAACTAGAGAGAGCTACGCACATGCCTGACAACCTGCCTCTTCATCCATGGGCCTAACAACCCACTTCTTCAACCAGTTACAAATCAATTCCTGCAAGGTTAGGACAACAGCCACTGGTCAACACCACTGAAGAAAAACAGAAGGCAACAAGCCACACTTAATCTAGGAACTGTGTGGCCATAACCGCCCACAGCTATGACACACGCGACACAGACATATAAGGGATTCTCAAGCTTCACAGAAAACAGTAACCCAAAAAAGGTCAGGGAATTCCATGGTCGTAACAACCAACAGTTAAGACACAACAAGACTCAGGGAATTACAAAATGCTCATACTTCCATCTGTGTTTTCCCCCGGTTCAGAATGCGTGACCAGAGAACAAAACAAAGAGGTCTAGTGCAGAGGAAAAACGGGTTCAGATGGGCATCCCAGTGAACTCAGGAAGAGGATGGAAGAATGGGGCCGCAAGAAAACTTATCGTGAGAGTTTCCTTCACTGTGCGCGGGTACACAGACATAGATGCAGAGGCAACACAGTTCAGACGCCCCCGATCCCAGCGAACTCGGGTGGAGGATGACAGAATGAAAGAGCGAACACCCCAACACAACTGATGCTTCGACTTTTAACTACATGCGCCCAAGTTGACACTTGTCTTCTTGAAGTTGCATGCGTTCTCTTTTGGACACGTTGTCTCTCTCAGGACTTAGGATAAAAACATGTCTTTCACACAGCTTTGGAATAATAATAAATTATTATTCTCAAGGACTTAAGACCCTAAGCTTAGCCCATCTTTTCAACCCTTTAGCCCCCTTTCGCTTACCCACCTTGTGGAAGCTTAGTCCCCCATCACTCTTTCTTCGTGGTTGGTCTACACGCAACGATGTTTTTATATTAACAAAATGCATAATTACATATACAAAACAGGCTCCTGGCCTTTAACACCTAGGCTCTCCGGCCTAATAAACACATAAGCCTACCAACTTATATACACTTAGCTCACCAGCCTATAAACATGATTACAATTCATAATATAAGTGGGCCTCGTCCTTGGGGTATTACAGCAATCAACCAATGCTCTGATTCCAAATGAAAGATCTGAGCTTAAAAGGAGTTATATGACTATAATAGTCAAACCTAAACGACTCAGATCCTCTCTAGAAGAAATCCCCCCAAGAAAACTTTACTCTAAAAAAAACTTTATTTTTAAATGCTTTTCAAATCTAGAAAATCATGTGTTTTGGTGATGATGTGGATGCTATAGATTAATAGAAAACATCTCTCTATGCAGTAAATATTATAGATGAATAGAAAACATCTCTCTATTACATGATTTTATGATCGGAGAACAATTTATGGTTAATAAGCTGATGGCTGATGGAGGTACAGATCGATTAGCTAGCAAGCGCGTGCCGGTCGATGATCGGTTGTTGCAAAAGAAAGAGAGAAGATTCATGCATGCATTTTCAACTTTGCATCTCTGCTATGTTCGAAGGTTCTATAAATACCACAAGAGAATCGAGATATGAGTGTGAGTCGTAGTCTGCTTTCTGCTCTATAAAACTTCAGCTTCTCTATGTGTCCTGCTGGTTCTTTCAAGCATGTCTATAAATATATCTGTCTATTCTTACAGTACAGTGACTGCGTTTTCTATGATTACTTCACTTTCCTTGTGTTTTCGGATGTTACAAAACTTGTCTATACTGTCCTATATTATTCTCTACGTATCCTGCTGCTGCTTCCATGAGTGTCTATAAACATATCTATCTATATTAATGCGTTTTATATTGTTACTTAATCGTCTTTTGTTTTCTTTCTTTTAAGATCAAATGGACTCTTTACCAGTCTGAACATTTAATAAGCTATCCAAAGTAAAATATTTCTTATCTAAGCTAAGCAAGTTTAAGGTTGAAGCCATGCAAAGTAAAATACTCACGTTAAATCTATGTGGATTTCAAAGCTAGAGAGTCTAAGCCAATTCTTTTCATCTCTATGGAAAAAAGTGAGAAGTTTAATAGTTATTTCATTTTATAGGAAAACAAAGTCTCCTTCAGTTAAGGTATGGTTGAACCAATGCTTTTCAAATCTATGAAAAAGTTTATAATTAATTTATTTTAAAATAATCTATAAAGAAGATTATAATTAATTTATTTTATTTTAAAACAAAGCTTTTATTTTTTGAATTTATGATTTGAAAAAAATATTCATTTATTTTAAAATAAAGTTCTTTTTAAATATTTTAAAAATTATTCCCTTACTCCAATATAGCAATATAAGATATCCAGAGTACTAAGACTTTACAAGTAAGCCATGAAGGTACAATATTGTTCTATATCCAGAATATTAAGACTTTACACATAAACCATTCAGCTGGGCAAACAAAATGTCAAATTTATGCCATTTCAAGGTTGACTTTACACGTAAAGCATACATCTGGTTAAGTAAAATATCACATCTATGCCATTTCAAAGTTATGCCATTTAAAAGTTATATGGAGAGTAAATCAATTCTTTTCAAATTTATGTGAAGGAGTGAGAAGTTTATGATTAATCAATTTTATATTAAAATAACAAAGTTTTATTGAATTATTTTAAAAAGTTGAATAGAAAAAAGTTATACCTTTAAAGTTATTAGGTTTAACGTGCTTTATTGAATTATTCAAATTTATGTGAAGGAGTGAGAAGTTTATGATTAATCAATTTTATATTAAAATAACAAAGTTTTATTGAATTATTTAAAAAAGGTGAGTAGAAAAAAGTTATATTTAAAGTTATTAGGTTGAACGTGTTTTATTGAATTATTTTAAAAAGTTGAATAGAAAAAAGTTATACCTAAAGTTATTAGGTTGAACGTGTTTACTTATCGAAAGTTCCAAAATTAATTTTTTTTTAATGATGAATTGAATTATTTAAAATAATTGAATAGAAAAAAGTATTGTTTCATGGGAATTGCTATAGAGAAATTAGTTCTTAGTTTATGGAGCTTGGGAATTAGTTGGGAACATCCTCAATTGGTTGGGACTCTTTTGGGAATTTGGGAGCTTCTTATGAGCTTCAACATCAAAGATATGAGAGCTTGAGAACAAGTTTCCTAAACAAAGAGCTTTAAATTAGAATTATATTAAATTAAAATGTAAATATATTTATTTCATTATTACAAATATTTTCATTATATTTATTCAAAATATCACTATAAAACTAAGACTAAACTATGGGTAAATATTATTTCAAAAATTAATTAAGTAAAAAAACTTAATAATACTCATTTTATAGTTGTGGATATGAAAAACTTTTAATACGTCTATGTTTTCCTTCAAGCCCAAACTAAACATGAAATTCGAATAAATCAATACCCTATTTGTTTTCCTTGAAGCCCAAACTAAACATGAAATTCAAAAAATCAATACCGTATTTGTTCCACTCGAATTTTATTGTATTTTCATATTAGAAGAGTAGTACTATTTTGTTTTTTCGAATAGAAAAAGAATAATGCTTCAAATTTATAAAGATGTTTAAAGTTTAATTTTAAAAAGATGTTAAAATTGTATATATGTATTTTCAATTTTGTTTCTCATTTTATAATGGAATATATTCATATAATTATTAGAACAAATTATATTAGTAATTTTAATATTGTAGTTGTTGCAATAGGAGAAACATTGTCCTATATTGTAACATCCCGCTCTTGCGCACTAAGAGAACCTATTCTTCGAGGAACTTTCTCGCAAGTGATCCAGATTAGTATGCTATTAAAACATTGATTTTGATTATGAGGCGTTATGGGTTGATGTCATATTGTTTTGCTGCATAGACATAACAGTTAGACCACAATGATATAGTCAACCTTGTCAAATGTTTAAAGAGCATTGTTGATCATTGAATGTGAAGTAGTTTACTTATTTAAGTGCTTAGGTCCACCCTTTATAACTTCTGTGATTATAGTAACCTTGTGCAAGGTAGGTCACATGATGGGTCACACTATGATAATGATAACCTTGATAGTTCACTCCTCAGCACTTCGGCACCTCGCTTAACCGATAATGGTTTTTTTTGTTAGTAAAGAAGTGTAAAAGCTTGCGTTATTTTTAAGTGAATAACGTTATCTTGCATCTTGTTGACCTGTTGCATGAGGGTGTAGGTGTAGTCTTCTTGTCATCTATTTCGATCTCCTAGCGTGCTATATTTTCTTGAATCCTTGGTCCCGTTAGGATTGTTGCGCCTAGGCTATTGATGCGTCTATCATCTGGAGATGGCATGATTCCTGATGAGGGGATCATGGCGTGCCCTATTGGATATTGGTGAATGATAGCTTCGTTGGAGTCGGTGCCTTCTGTGGGAGTGTTATCGAGCATTGCAAATTTTTCTTTTGGCGCATGGGTTGAACTCCTTCAGGAGTTGGGTGCGCATCCCTTGAGGTTCTAGTCTTGGTTCATCAAGGTCGTCATGTTGGGATGGGGATGTTGTCTCTTAGCTTGTTGGCATGGTCAAGTTTGCATCGTGTGGGTAGTCTTTTTCTCCTTGTTGTTCTTCACACATTTCGCCCAGTTGTAATGGAACCAGTGCATGGAGTCATTGTTTCATGCTGCCTGGTCTATGTGCTTTCATTCGTCGTCAGTTGTATGGTTAATTTTTATTGTCTTCACCTCTTTCCTTTCATAAAAAAAAAAAAAAATTGCACTTTTGTTTCGCTTGTAGTCATAATTGATTTCGCTTGTAGTCATAATTGAGGGGTTGTTACATGTGGTATCAGAGCCGGGTTCAACCTGCGACTTGGGATCACTACAGATTTCATTGATATGATTGATTATAATGTTGCTAATTAAGTTGACTTGTACTCATGCAGGTAATCATGGTTAGAGGATGCCGCGGAGGAAGACGACGGGGTGTTAGGTGAGGAGGTGCGACGCCTCCTATAGCATCCATACCTGAGGGGTCTAACGCCTAAGGAGACGAACAGGTTGTCGGGCAGGAGCAGATAGCAGTAGGTGATGTGGTCGGAATGATGAGATCTTTTCAGTGCTTGTCTGAGGCACTGATCAATCGTTCAGACAGAGATGAGGCCATAGCATCGACACCCCCTGAGGGTCCACTGTGCGCTCCAATCGGTACTGGTAGCATTCAACATGAGCTCAAAAAAGTCAAATTTCATAAGTTCTTTAGTGCCCTGGATGGTGCAGCCGCCGAGGCATGGTTGGATTTTATGGTGATGTGCTTTGCACTTCACGAATATACCTCCAACATGAAGGTCCACATGGTGGTCTTTCAATTGAAGGGAAGTGATCTTCTATGGTGAAAGACGCTCATACCATAGTTGAACATGGCCATCGAAGACGTGTTGTGGGAATTGTTCGAGGAATGATTTTGAGCCTATAAGATGAATTCATTGAGCGTCAGCTCAACGAGTTCAATGCCTTATGACAAGGAAGTTGTATGGTGCCCGAGTACGAGGCCCATTTTATGAAGTTGCTTCAGTATGCTCTGCACCTTAATACTGAAAAAATTAAGTTCAACAGGTTCGTGTTCAACCTTATTGGTAGCTTACATGGAAAGGCTAGGATTATGATGCCTCAAACCTTGCATGATGTCATCTAGAAGGACCTCGTAGCAGAGGAGGAGCTTATCAGCAGGAGTCAGAGAAGGACTCCAACAAGACCAGCAGGGCAGGTGTCATCTGGTGCACAACAACATCAGACACTAGCTAGACATACGTCAGGATACCATGGCTTCCAGAGGGGATCTAGTTTCACTACACCTCAGTGATCGATGCCTCAACAATGGTCACCTTATCGGGGACCGTAGCATCAACAACAACGTCGACCGTAGCAGCAACAGTTTAAGCTTGTTCCGTAGAACAGACCAGGATTCCATGTTAGTGGGTCGTCATCTTATACTTCGGGTACTAGGAGTACTGGACCAAGGAAAGGGTGTTGGATGTGTGGGGAGCCACACTACCAGTGCAACTTCCCTGTAGAGACGACTAGAGCATTTGGATCAGCTAGACCCAATACCGTGGGAGATATGGCTAAGGCCCATCAGATTCATGCACCGGTGAATAACTTCCAGGAAGAGCACCAGTCAACTTTGCTCAAGACGTCGGGTACCGTCGTCGACCAGACCCTTAGTATTTTGATCGATCCTGGTGCTATTGAGAGTTTCATTTCTGGTGCCATGCTAAAAAATATTAAGGTAAAGGAAGTTGAGCAAGATGATTTTAGCTTCGTAGAGATGGCTTCTAGAGCCAAACATAATGTTGGAGGAAGGGTTATGGGTTGTACCCTCTACCTGAGAGATTTTGTCACCAGGGCCAACCTGTACGTCATGATGTTAGGATCTTATGACGTCATGATCAATATGGACTGGTTGGAATTGCATGAGGCGATACTCAATTGTAATATGAAATGGTTGAGCTTGGTCAATGATGAGGGACAAAGATGCGTGAATGTAGGATGAAACTAGGGAGTTTCCCTAAGGTTCATCTCTTCCTTTCAGTAACAGAAAATTTGTGCAAGGGAGGTAAGATTTATGTGATCCTTGCGTTAAACGATGAGTAGCGGAAGGTCTAGAACACCTTCTTGGGGTGAGAGAGTTGCGGATGCCTTCCTAGAGGAGTTACCTAGGATGTCGCCAGAGAGGGAATTGGATTTTACCATAGACCTAAGACAGGGGACTGAACTGATAGCTAGAACGCCTTATCGGATGTCAACCTCGGAGTTACAGGACTTGAGAATGCAATCGAAGGAATTGCTAGACCTAGGACTGATACGTCCAAGTGTGTCACCGTGGGATGTGCCTGTTATTTTCATACGAAACAAGGATGGGTTGTGGAGGCTCCGCATTGACTACCGTCAATTGAACAAGGTAATGATCAAGAATCAGTATCTATTTTCGAGGATTGATGATCTGTTCGATAAGATGAAGGGTGGGACGGTGTTCTCAAGGATCGATTTGTGATTAGGGTATCACCNGACATTATGAGTGTATTGTTTTACCGTTTGGACTGACAAATGCCCCAGGGGTATTTATGAGTTTGATGAATGGGATGTTTCGCGGGTACTTGGATAAGTTCATCCAATTATTGATTGATGATATTTTGATTTACTCTCGAATGATGGAGGAGCACGACAAGCACTTGCGCTTGGTACTACAGTGTCTGTGAGAGCACAAATTGTATGGGAAGTTGTCCAAATGCTCATTTTATCAATCAAGGATTCACTACTTGGGGCATGTCATCTTCGACGAGGGTATCGTCATGGATCTAACAAAGGTCAAGGCTATTATAGAATGGCCTGCACTGATGAATGTCCCAAAAGTGCATATCTTCATGGGTTTAGTAGGATATTATTGACGATTCGTCAAGGGATTTTTGAAGATAGCAAATCCGATCATGGAATTGCAGAAGAAAAACAAGAAGTTTGTTTGGATCGAGAAATGCGCGGAAGCATTTCAGAGGCTCAAGGAGCTGTTGAAAACAACACCGATACTAGAGGTCCCTGACATGGATGCGGAATTCTTGGTATGCACTGACGCATCCAAGGAAGGATTAGGCAGAGTCTTGATGCAAGACAGACGAGTGATTGCTTACATCTCTAGGANCTACGCGACGCACGATTTGGAGTTGTTATCCATTGTGTATTCCTTGAAGGTTTGGAGACACTACCTTGTTGGACGAAAATTTGAACTAAAGATGGACCACTATGGACTACAACACATATTTACGCAAAGCGACCGGAACATGCGACAACGATGTTGGTCGAAATTTCTTAGCGAGTATGACTTCGAGATTACTTACATAAAAGGAATAGTGAACCGAGGGGCAAATGCATTGAGTCGGAGACCACACATCTTTTCAGTGCTTCCTCTTCAAACGAATATACGTGAAAAGATTCTAAATTTATAGCGTGATGATGAATGGTACAAAGAGGTCGAGGGTTTTATCGGACAAAACACAATGATGGTACCAATATTGAAGGATTTACGTTTGAAAACGATGGATTATTGAGGTTTAAAAATCAAATTTACGTACCATCGAAAGACGAGTTGAGGAGCTTGATCCTAATTGAGGCTCATAGAGCAGTATACATGGCTCACCCAGGAGTCACGAAGATGAGGGCAGACCTTAAACCCTTATTCTTCTGGAAGGGAATGAAGGCTGAACATATACATCTAGTAGGATTACTACAGCCACACGCTATTTCAAAATAGAAATGGGAGGTTATTTTGATGGATTTTATTGTTGGGTTTCCACTGACAGCAAGGAGACATTATTCAATTTTCTTAGTAGTCGACACTCTGATGAAGACTGCTCATTTTATTCATATGCGTACGACGTATCAAGTGCTTGACATAGCTAGAGTCTTCATCAGCAAGATTGTGAGCCTGCATTGCGTGCCTAAGAGGATTATATCTGATCGAGGATCAGTTTTTACTGGACGATTTTGGACTAGTTTCCAATAGGCCTTAGGAACCCAACTTAACTTTAGTACTGTGTATCACCCAGAGACTGATGGGCAGACCAAATGAATGAACCAAACCTTGATGGACATGTTGCGCATGTACGTGATAGACCAACAAAGCATTGGGAACAATTCTTGCCACTGGTGTAATTCGCTTATAAAAACAGTTGCCAGAGCACCCTTAAAGTGGCGCCTTTCCATTTTCTTTATGGGCAACCATGTCGAATGCCTTTGAGTTAGGATCGGCTTGAGGATAGGGTCCTAGTGGGACCAGAAGTGATTTGAGAAATGGATGAGAAAATGCAAAAAATAAGATAAAGGATTAAAGAAGTGTAGGATTGACATAAGAGTTATGTCGATGCGCACCGTGTCGATCATAGTTACGAGGTTGACGATCAAGCCTTCTGGCGGGAAAAATCGCATAAGAGTTTGATCCAGTTTGGAAAGGGGGATAAACTCCCTCCTAGGTTCATGGGACCTTTCAAGATTGTGGAGAGAAAGGGGCATGTGGCCTATCGAATAACTTTGCCTAATTCTTTGAGGCGTATGCATGATGTTTTTCACGTATCTATTTCGATACATTATATTAGTGATCATACACATATTATTGAAATGAGTTCCTTGCAGGTATTTGAGGAGGGGGCACTCATGGCTAAGCCAATTTGCATCCTGGATCATTGCATTTGACATCTACGGCGTCAAACAGTAGATCAAGTCAAGGTCCAGTGGGACAACTATAGTCCGCACTTGATGACATGGGAGGATGCATATGATATGCGCTAGCAGTTTCCATTTTTGTTTGATAGATAGACTTATGATACTGTGGTACACATTATTTCGGCACTTATACTATGAAACTTCGGGATGAAGTTTATACCAAGAGAGGGTGTATGTAACATCCCACTCTTGCGCACTGAGCAAACTTATTCTTTGAGGACACTTTCTCGCAAGTGATCCAGATTATTATGCTATTAAAAAATTGATTTTGATTATGAGGCGTTATGGGTTGATGTCATGTTGTTTTGCTACATAGACATAACAGTTAGACTGCAATGATATAGTCAACCTTGTAAAATGTTTTAAGAGCAGTGTAAATCCTTGAATGTGAAGTAGTTTACTTATTTAAGTGCTTAGGTCCACCCTTGATAACTTATGTGATAATAGTAACCTTGTGCAAGGTAGGTCGCATGATGGGTCACACTATGATAATGATAACCTTGATAGTTCACTCCTTGGCACTTCGGCATCTCGCTTAACCGATTATGGTTTTTTTTATTGGCAAAGAAGTGTAATAGATTGTGTTATTTTTAAGTGAATAACATTATCTTGCTTCTTGTCGATCTGTTGCATGAGGGAGTAGGCGTAGTCTTCTTGTCAGTTATTTCGGTCTCCTAGCGCACTGGGTTTTACTGAATCCTTGGTTCCATTAGGATTGTTCCACCAAGGTTATTGACGTGTCTATCATCTGGGGACAACATGATTCATGATTAGGGGATCATGACATTCCTTATTGGATAGCGGTGAATGATAACTTGGCCGGAGTCGGTGCCTTCTGTGGGAGTGTTGTCGAGCATTGTAAATTTTTCTTTTGGCGCATGGGTTAAACACCTTCAGGCATTGGTAGCGCGTGCCTTGAGGTTCTATTCATGGTTTGTCAAGGTCATCATGTCGGGATGGGGATGTTGTCTCTTAGCTTGTTGGCATGGTCGGGTTTGCGTCGGGCAGGTAGTCTTTTCTCCTTGTTGTTCTTCACATGTTTTGCCCAGTTGCACTATAGCCAGTGTGTGGAGTCATGGTTGCCTATTTCTTGGACTGCGTGCTTGCGTTCATCATCAATTGTGTGGTTAACTCTTGTTGTCGTCACCTCTTGCCTTTCATAAAAAAAAAAAAAATTGCACTTTTGTTTCGCTTGTAGTCGTAACCGAGGGGTCGTTACCTGTAAATTGTATATATGTATTTTCAATTTTGTTTTTCATTTTCTAATGGAATATTTAGGGATGTTAAAGTTTCAGTATTGTGTTAAATATATTCATATAATTATTAGCACAAATTCTA
Organism: Picea sitchensis; assembly: GCA_010110895.2. Classification (NCBI taxonomy): domain Eukaryota; kingdom Viridiplantae; phylum Streptophyta; class Pinopsida; order Pinales; family Pinaceae; genus Picea; species Picea sitchensis. The sequence continues at coordinate 56,667 of SNQJ01S0023719.1, read as the reverse complement.
TTAGTAATGGATAAACATTGTCCTCTATTGACCTTCAATTTTATTGAAATAAGATTTTAAATGTATCAATATCTTTATACATTGTAATCTAAAGTATCATTGTAATTTAAAATATTTTTTATATTTTTTTAATATATATTATTGTCGCTCCCAAATTCATGTTTTCTGTGAATTTGAGGAAAACTTCTACTAGTTTTGGACACTCATATCCACGTTTCCAGTGTTCCCACATTTCAGAAACTAGTGCAACATAGGAAAACAATTATATTTATATTTAAAGTTTCCAAATTAATTTCTCTTTTAATAATGAATTGAATTATTTAAAAAAAATTGAATAGAAAAAAATTATATTTAAAGTTATTAGGTTGAAGGTGTTGTTGAAAGTTTCCACATTAATCTCTCTTTTAATGATGAACTCCCAATGGATGAACTATTTTTTTTAACGGTAATATTTTTCGGTCACAGATACATATATTGAAAGGCTCTGATTTAATATTAGCAATTTCTTAATAGTGTAGTAATTTCCTTTTCGTTACAGCTGTTTCTTACCTTTCCGATTCAAATGTTTCACTTGTTATTTCTAATACTGTAATGTCTGTGTTGGCTGTTTTCATTTCTCCATTGAATCGTTTTAGATTTGCATGCTTCTTGTTTTCACTTCTCCATTGAATCGTTTCCGATTTGCATTAGCTCGTTTTGGAGTGGTACAGTCGTGGAGCTTCTTTAATTTCTGAGTTGATTCAATTTTGTGGTAAATTATTTTAATTGGGGTTTTAGGTTTGCAGGTAGCACTCCTCTCTTTTCAGGTATGCATGTAGTCACTCTGTTTTCAAGTCTGCACGTAGTCCTTGCACATGATATCATATCCCCTCCCACGCAACTTCGGGTGATTCGTAGTATCTAAGGCAACCTTGGGTGATTCGTAGTATCTGCAAATCTCTATTCACTATGGACACATTTCTATTTTCAAGTCTGGAGTAGCCCTTGCCCATAATATCATGTCCCCTCCAACGCAATCTCATGATTCGTGGTGCCAAACAATTGTTATCGTTCAAAACTTCTTCAACAATTTAGGTTTGCATGAATCTAAAATGTGGAAACTGAATTAAATTATTAAATTATTAGAAGGTCAATAATTAATTACCTTTCTTGATCTGGTTCTTAATCTAATTTGCATTTCATTTCTTTCTCCATGGAGTACTTTCATTGAATCTAATTTGCATTTATTTTTAGAAAATAAAAGTTTTGGATAAACCATTTGAAGTGATGTCGGTAATGTAAGACTTACATTGTGATTTTTTTAACATCATTTTGAATTATATCTGAATTTAAAAAAAAAAAAATCATAAATATCTCAAGGGATGCTCGCAAATACTTCTTTAACTTATTTTTATGGTAATTTGTTTAACTTATTAATTATAATTGAATTTAGATTTTTTTAATTTCAATTTTATTTTTAGGTTAAAGTACCTTAATTGATGGTGATTTGTTTAACTTATTAATTATAATTGAATTTAAAAAAATTTAATTTCAATTTTATTTTTAGGTTAAAGTACCTTAATTGAGACAACCACATTATTAATAGTAGTAGTTGATATAGATCTTGATGAAAATATCATTACCTCGTATCTCCAATATCCCGCAGTTAGGTAGCTTTCCAATTTTAAGCTACTCTATAATCCTTCAAATAGGTTGTCAAAGGACGTATCCTGCAAGGCTACTCTCAAGAAACTAACTCTCTGTCAACCAAAAACCTTACACTATTTTGTTCCCATCAGTTGATCACAATTATGCATCAACTCACCCATTCATTCAAATACTCTATTTGTGCTCCCACTATCTATGCAACAATTTAATGGCAATTATGCTCTTCGTACTGGACCTTTCAGATTCCTTCTACATGGGACTAGGATCGTGATCATAACCCAATCAAAAGGGAACTTAAAAATACTCCAAGGGCTTACATTTTTCCCATGCGATCAATAAAATAACCATAATATGTAACTGTGGGCTTATGCCTTTAGTGTCAACTCCTTTGTGTTAGTATCCACTTTGAAGGTCCTTTGTACCATATAATCATAGGTTATATCCAAACGTTAAACCGATGGGCGTTCACCCTGGAACTTAAAACTCTGGATGATCAACAGTCGCGTTGAATCAAGCGCTTAGATAGACGGCGTACGCTCTCGAACAAGGCGGTCTATTAACTCCATCCTCACTACACGAGGTGATTCGGGCATGACACGTAGCCAATCCAATGGACAGTCATGATCTATGCGCGCTACACCCTAGAATTAAGCCTCATGCAATTTTGCAACGCGAGGTTACTCCTCCGTCATCGATCACAACTTTGGATCGACGATCTGATCTCCTCATCGTGCTACTTTCCTAAAACATGGATTGATCCTTCTCTTTCTCATTTTCACCTTGGAATTAACATGCAAGCATGTTTTAAATTTGAATCCCCTATTCACCATTGATTCCTCCTCTCCGATCACGGCCTAACAACTAAGATTATTCCTTCATGATCGATCGGTCCAAAATTCTTCCCATTCGACGATTGTAATCTATTTCTATAGGATCATACAGTTCCTGTAGTATTTCACCTCCTATGAAAATCTTACCTCTCTCTGTGATTCTTCTACAACTCGACAAAGCAAGATCATTGTTGATCCTATCGCGATCAACAACGATTATGATCTACAGTATAATACTCTTCCTCTCGAGATTTTATATTGCACACTCCTCCACTAGGGCTCTCCCTCTTGAAGTTAATAATAATGTTGGTGCACTCTCCTATGCATTGATCTTCAATATAAGTTCCACCTGTACTTCAAAATATTGTCACCTGCAATGCAAGGTTTTCACAAATGCATACAAGAGAATATAACTTCTCAGATCAAGAACAAAGTCTTGAACATTCCACAACAATAATCTACTTGAAACATAGCTTTTCATTAATTAAATACACACACTGTACAATATAAATTACATAGGGATTTTAAAGCTTTCTAGGGATTGAATTACATTCAATAGGACTTTTTCTCTCTCTCTTGGCCTAATCTCTAATTGAATGACCAAACTCCCTCAAGGTTTAATTCTCTCTAAAATGGCCAACCTCCTTTATAACTTGATCTTGCTATTTGGCCACCCTCTGTTTGGGAAAATTTGCATTCATTTTGCCACCCCAATGCCTTACAAGATTAGAATTTACATAATTAAGCCTTGTCTGAACCCAAAACTTGGCTCAGATCCATAAATTTCTCAACAAGTCCCTAAAACGGACTTCAGGTCCACAATACTCTCTAATGACCCTAAAATTAATCCAACTCTCCTTGAGATCCGTCCTATTTAGGCAAACTCGATTACATTCCAATTTCTCACAACTAATTACATGAATGATTAGAAAATGAGCCTCATCATTTTTAACAATATCACTCTTCTAGACACATGCATATAAACTTAGGATATATAATATGTCATTAGGGAACCAACTCCCTTAGTGAAATTTGAGAAACCCCCTACTTATACTCCATAGGTATTGATTTTGGAAGCTTGAATGCTCTTGCATTAGACTTCTAAGGTTGAAAACATTCATCACATCCTGGTCATATGCTTCGATAGGCTGATGAAGTTTTCCTAGATCTCAAGATTTAATTTGTAGTTATCCAAATGCTTTACACCTTTGTTGTTGTTGTACTAGTATTGTTGTCTCCTAGTTCATTATCTTCCCTTCTATCAGTTGCAAATTCTGATTGACTAACTCCTTTACCTAAAAACTTTTCCATATGAACTTCTTCATCATCATATCCCATTACTCTTTAATTATAGATTATGTTAGCACTCAGAGTCACCCTCAAAATGCTAGAGGATAATCCTAGTACCCATCAAATAGATTTGTAATGGTAAATGTAACAATAAGTGTGTTTTTGAAAGGTGAGAGGGAGCTAATCACAATTGTTCATCAATGAACAATGATGCCTACATTAGACCATGTTCCCACAGAGAAATTCTAATCCAAATATGAATAACAACAAGATAAAATTTTCAAATAAGAATGAGGAAGAAACATAAAGAGAATAGTATAGTGTACATGTGGTCCAAGTGAGTAATCCCTGAAGAAAATTCCAGAAATAAAGATACTCCTACTTAAGGAAAAAAGAAGTTTATGATGATGCTTTCATACAGCCAAATCCTTTTCTACATAAAAGCAATAACATGAATCATTCACCCATAACCAGGAACTAGAAGAAAAAGGAAATAACTATGTTCCATATTAACTTATTAGCAACATCAATTAAAGTACATTCTCTTCAGTGAGGTATACAGAGCTGCAAAAACAAAACAGTTCCTTTTCTATTACTCTGCCTCATCCCTTATCTCTTTCTAAACATACTCTAATTTTGTACCATGAAATATATAGAACTATAGGTCCTTTCCATCTCACCAACTCGAACTCCAACCCCTTTACCAAAATATAAATAATTACAAACAGAGAATGATGTGTTTTGACTGATTTCCTTCTTTTCAGGAGGCGAAATTATGAAAACTAAGCTTCAAAATTCCAATTGTAATTCTCAAACTATAAAATTTGTGTAAAATATGAGACCTTATTTTGTAGATAAGCTCATTCTAAATAAAAGCATCTCTCAGATTCTTGAAATTTATTTCCAACTGGTCGAAATACGTGTCGCAAAAACATGTCTCAAACATGAAATCATAAAAATTGAAAACATAGGGCTCAGAGATTCCTTTGAATCTCCCAATCCATGAAACATGTATGAAAAATGAAAGAGGTTAATGTTCTTGGGTCATTTCTTGACAATAACCTCCTTTGGATTTTGAAAATTCATCCTGGTTCACCTGAAAATCCCCCTGGAAGTCAATTGGTAAAAAATATTAGTTCAACAGTCTTAGAACAAATTTTCCACTACACATTCCGTAGCACATTTCGTAGCGCCTATGCAAATTCAGAGTGCCTGAGCTAGTTCATAGAGACAAAGGAAAATCAGGTAGCCAAACCCTTCCTGACCTCCAAACAAGACAAAAAATCTCATGGAGTACCCGATGACCCTAAGTTTGATGATGGTAATTTTGAATTTGCACCAGAATGCTTGCAACCTATCCAACCCACAACCCTCTTCCTTAACTAGTTCACAACACCCGTTCGCAACGCCCACTCAAATATAGGTTGCACACTTCAATGCATTTATAGTGACAAAGGGGAGACTTTGAGTACAACCTCGATGTATGACATGTCAAGGAAATGATATAAAAAACCAAAGGTATGACTCATGAGGCTTTTTACCTGTCATGATAAAAATCTCATAGCTCAAATTTTAGACCAAGGATATACATAGACTTATTCATTCTAAAACCAAATCTAACTTACGATTACAACCTAAAGACTCAACACCTATGTCCTATAAACTTTATGACTCAAAGAACAAAGCTAAGGTGAATTTTTTTTTACCCATACAATCTTATGTGTTAACATCTAGCTCCATAGGGGATGGCATGCTCCCTGTGAGCTGCCAAGAACATGCAGTTACAGTTGCCTTATCCATTGGGATATGGAGTCATTTGTGCAACTAACCTCTGAAACACTACCAAAATATCCCACTTATTCAAGCAAATTGACTAATAAACCTGTTGCAAACTAAAGGAAAGAAAATGCTTGAGAAGCGACCTTATTTCCTACATTACCCTACTTCTAACCAGATCTTCAATTTGATCGGGTAAAGGAAGACTTCTACAACAACCATTCAAGTAATTTTAATATTGAAATTATCTCATATTTACTACCTATTAATGAATAATAGCAATAACATAACAACAATGATATAGACTCTTTCATAAATCTATACTCACCCATGAATCTCGGTGAAATGATAAAATATGAAATTTTCAGAGAATCTGAAAAGTATGACTCCAACAAGGATGCTATTGGATCCTCAAAACCATAGTCACAAAACTATTGATTGATAAAATATGATTTCCATTTCATAAATCCCCCTTCACTAAGAAATAGATGACCTCTGTGTGCTTTCATGAGCATCTCTTGATTATTAAGAATGGAAGTTTTCTCTTCATAAACATGATAATATGATAATTGCATAGCATGACTTAAAGCATTTTGACCATGATCAACTAAAAACATATAATTATCTATGCAATCGTCCACCATTGCATGCTCAAACTAATTTTTAAAATGAACATAATTATGATTTACATCCCAATCGGTAGAAAAATATGAAAACTTTGAAGAAACTGTCAAATGTTGTCCGAAATATGATTCATACTTACATTCTTGTTGCTCCAAATCTTAAATATACTCACAGTCTTTCTATTCATGTGCATGCATATTTTCAAAGTATGTTTGATCTTGAATCCGCTTGCAAGCCCAGATATTCTCCTTGACTTCTTCTGCATCTTCAAACAACCTTCTTAAAGATGAATATTTTCTTTCTCTCAGGAGAAGGACAAGCTCTGAATGTTGATCCATTAAATAGTACACCAATGCAGCAGCCGCATAAGGCCGTATATCCAATGGCATGCTGTGATAAACTCTGTAAAACCTTCTCTTGAAGACACCCATAACTTCTTCTTCCCCTCTCCTCAAAGCATTAAAATCGGCGAGGTACTGATCTAGGGACTTTTTCTCACCCCAATTCTTTAAAAATATGTTGCATAGCTCGATCCAAGAACCAATAGAATCAACTACCAAACCTTTAAACCACACAACAACATCTCCAAACAATGATTTGGAGAACAATCTCATGGTAACATCTTCATGTATTATCTGAAATTGATCAACAAATTTCTCAAAGCCTCCCAAATGCCTCTATGTTGTAACATGATCCTCTCCAGAAAACCAGGGAAGATACTTGAAGAATTCAAGAGGATAAGGATGAAGATGAGATGGCATCCTTAAGGGTTTAAACATCTTATCTATGATTGTAGTTTGGACAGTAGTGGGATGAAAGTGAGGTTTAGTGAACTAATTGCAAATTTCATTAGTGGTGGTAGAAGATGGTACTATGATCAGAGGAGGTGGTGAATCAGTTGTATCAATCACATGGTTACAAGGATGATCATGTTCAGGAAGGATTTGAATACAAAAAAAATTCTCATATGTTTCAGATGAAGGATTATGGTTAACATCAACTATGTAAGAAGAATGCAAATCTTCTTCTTTCAAAGAGGGATATACAATAGTGGGTTTATGGTCATCAGAATAAATGAAGCAAAGGATCATTCTCCTGACATATGAAGGAAAGGTTAAGAAGGAACTGATAAAAAAGAATATGAGCTCTTGAAGGAATCTAACATCTTGATACCTGGAGTTCTTGTGTCTTCCTCCCATTTTTTGTTTGAGCTTATTCCTCAGTGGAGTTTTGTAACTGATTTGAATCACCAATAAGTTCTTCAAATGTGTGGAGTCACCATGGTAAAAAAATGCAGTATTTTCTATCATCAATCCTTTCTCACCATCAAGAATTGGTGGTAATATGTGTCCTACAACCCATGGAATATCGTGAACTTCATCCCCGACAATGGCGCCAAAAATGTTAGAACTGAGAGTCACCCTTAGAGTGCTAGAGGATAAACGCAATACCAACAAAATAGATTTTTAATGGTAAATGTGACAATAAGTGTGTTTTTGAAAGGTGAGAGGGAGCTAATAACAATTGTTCATCAATGAAAAATGATGCCTACATCAGACCATGTTCCCACAAAGAAATTCTAATCCAAATATGAACAACAACAAGATAAAATTTGCAAAGAAGAATGAGGAAGAAACATAAAGATAATAGTGAAGGTGTACATCTGGTCCAACTGATTAATCCCTGAAGAAAATTCCAAAAATAAAGATACTCCTACTTCAGGAATTAAAAGAAGTTTATGATGATGCTTTCACACAGTCAAATCCTTTGCTGCATAAAAAAAATAGCATGAATCCTTCACACATAACCATAAACTAGAATAAAAATAAAATAACTCTATTCCATATTAGTATTAGAAACATCAATTGAAATACATGCTCTTCAGTGAGGTATACAAAGCTGCAAAAACAAAATAGTTCCTTTTCTGTTACTCTGCCTCCTCTCTTATCTCTTTATAACCCTAATATACTCTTGTACCATGAAATATATAGCACTATAGTTCCTTTCCAAATCACCAATTCGAACTCCATCCCCTTTCCCAAAATAAAAACAGTTACAAATAGAGAATGACACGTTTTAATTGATTTCCTGCTTTTGAGGAGGTGAAATTATGCAAACTAGGCTTCAAAACGACACTTGTGATTCTCAAACTATAATAGATGTGTAAAATATGAGAACAATGTTTTTATATAAGCTCTTTCTAAAGAAAAACCTCTCTCGGTTCTTTAAAATTCATCTCCATATGGTCGAAATACGTGTCTCAAAAACATGTCTCAAACAGGAAATCATGAAAACTGAAAAAATAGGTCTCAAATATTCCTTCGAATCTCCCAATCTGTGACACTTTTGTGAAAAATTAAATATTTTAATGTTCTTGGGTCATTTCTTGACAATAACCTCCTGTGTATTTTTAAATCTCATCCTGGTTCACCTGGAAATCCTCCTGGAAGTCAACTGGTAAAAAATACCAGTTCAACAGTCTTAGAACACAGTTTCTGCATCCACTAGTACATATGACCAAATCTGCGATGGTTTTTCGTTGCTATTGCCACACTTATCCATCACGATTTCCACGAAATCCAAGACTTTTTTGCGTTGCTATTTTTTCGTCTCTATATCCACGAACCAGGTGTTCGTGGAAACAACGACGAAATTAGCTCTCTACTTGTCATCACCATCAAGATGGAAATGTAAAAAAAAAGTGGAAAGTTGTGATGAAAAAGTGTGGCAATAGCGACGAAAATTGATATCAAGACAAAAACTTACGACGTAGTTGTTGTATGTGCGACACAAAACCATGGAAAATTGTGACGCAAAAGCATGGCAATAGTGACGAAAATTTATGCCAAGACAAAACTTACGACGTAGATGTTGTATGTGAGATTCAAAACCATGGGAAATTGCAACGAAAAAGAGTGGCAATAGCGACGAAAATTTATGCGAAGAACAAACTTACGATGTAGATGTGGTATGTGCGACGAAAAACCGTGGCAAATTGCGACAAACTGTCGTCTCTATTGCCAAGGTTGTTCAAAATAAAAATTGGTTTTTAATACCATATTACATTGTAATATGGCATTACCGTATTACATTTTAATATGGCATTACCATATTACAATGTAATATGTTAATACCATATTACATTTTAATATGGCATTACCATATTACAATGTAATATGGTAATGCCATATTACAATGTAATATGGCATTAACATATTACAATGTAATATGGTAATCCCATATTACATTGTAATATGGTATATGGGATTACCATATTACATTGTAATATGTTAATGCCATATTACAATGTCTCTACTTTCTCAACAAGATGCGAGTTATTTTTAAAAACAACTTAGGATAATGATTTGTCCTGAGTGGGATGGTGACCTTGGCATTCAACAAGATAGGAAGTAATTCATTGATGACAAGTGTAGCAGGTGTGGAGTTCCACAAGCGTAGAAGGTGTCCAGGTCCACAGGTGTAGCCGACATTTCTATTGAAGGATGGATGTTAGAGAAAATTATGTGCTAATTTAAAAACTGGTGGCAAATTATACAAACCGCCGCCTCTATTGCCAAGGTTGTTCAAAATAAAATTGGTTTTAATACCAGATTGTATTACAGACACATATTTCATTGTAATATGGTATTGTCATATTACAATGTAATATGTTAATTATATTATATTTTAATATGAGATACCATATTACAACAATGTAATACATGGTAATGCCATTATTATTATGGTGCATTACAATGTAACATATAATCCCATATTACATTGTAATATGGTATACACATACTGTAATATGTTAATGCCATATTACAATGTTCCTACTTTCTCTCACAACAAGATGAAGTTATTTTAAAACAACTTAGGATAATGATTTGTCCTGAGTGGGATGGTGACCTTGGCATTCAACAAGATAGGAAATAATTAATTGATGACAAGTGTAACAGGTGTGCAAGTCCACAAGTGTAGAAGGTGTGCAGGTCCACAAGTGTAGCCGACATTTCTATTGAAGGATGGATGTTAGAGAAAATGTGTAGATATTTAGATTGAACAAGAGGATAGTATAAGTATATATATATATGTATATATATATATATATATAGAGAGAGAGAGAGAGAGAGAGAGAGAGAGATCCCCACAAATAATCAAGGCACCAATCAACCAAATATTGTAAGCATATGTTATCATGAAGTTGGATTAGAAGTGAGGATACCAATATGACAATATACACAAAGAATAATTTGAATATTACTTTCAAAACACATGGATTTCTATGAGTGAGTCATTATGCAATTTATATTTCACAATACCATGACAACACTTTTAAGATTGATGGATGATATCTTAAGACCATTTCTCTAACACCTTTATTTTAGCCTCCTTGGATGATATTTGACTTTTAGCAAGATTTGGTAAGATCATTTTAAACATTTGGAGATGATATTTTAACCCCTTCAACACAATTAATTGTAATCCAACATGAATAAATATGATCTTGGAAAACAATTATTGTTTTCCAAGCTAATATTTTTTTCATGTTGGCTTGGAATTAATTGTGTTGACCTAAGAATTATAAAATTCGTTGTAAATTGGCTGATCCTAGATAATTTAATTGAACCAAGGTAATTCATGGGTTAGAAAATTATTTAGGAATGAAGTGTCTTTTCAATGAACATTAGAAAAGGCAAGTAGAACCCTTCAATCTACTCTACCTGAAAGTCCAAGTAACCTAATTCATGAAAGAATTGTATTGAATCAATACTAAATCTAATGAAACTTGCAATTTCATTTGAAATCAAAACAAATATCGCATGATACATAATGAGGGAACCTTTGATACAATGAAGAACTTGGATAACATAACACCCTGGAAACTTCTTTGTTGGAAAATCATAATATACCCAAATAAGATATGGAATTGTACATAATAGTTTAGACATTGAAGTACTACATAAATTCTTTTTGTTGGGAAAGAAAAAAAAAAATTCACTCAAATATAGCTTTTATAATCCTTGTCAATTGATCCAAGTCACAACAAAGCCCAGACTTCAAATGAATGTTATCCCAAGTAACATTTTGATTTCGTAATCAAGTATGATAAATATATACACAACCACATGGTCAATTTCCCTTTAAGACTTTGGTTTTTATTTGACCATAGCTCTAAAGTTAAACCCTATGTACTTGAAGAATATAAGGGATACCTACATCTAGCTCAAATTTTGGAAATGGTTAAACCTTACAAAACTTGTATAGATATGCATGTCTCTAGACTTTGAGATGATTTTAGGCTTGAAGGAGGATTAAAAAGCATACCCCTCATAATTTTGTTGTTTATAAATGAAAGCCAAGAATAAGCTCATGTGGAAGCTTGAAGTCGAAGTCGATATACATTTTAGAGTAAACAAGACTAAATATTATGTAGTTTGTATACCATGTTGAAAACATGAAAACAATATGTAATTATCTTTTTCACTCATGTAAAGGTGCATTTGGAATATTCATTTATCAAGTGTAGATACAATACTCAAGAAAATTTTAATCCACACTCTAGATGATAATGGATATAAGTTGAAGAGAAGTGTCTCCTTTATTTGCAATTGCATGGGTATCCCAAGAATATAAATCAAACATTGGTTCATTTGTTATGAGGCTATAACACATCCCAATATTTTGGAAGATTGTTTGTCATTTATATATATCATTATAAATTGCACAATTCATTGCTCACATCAAAATCCTCCACCTATGACTTTAACTTGAAATTATTGTACTCACTTTAACTTTAAATTTTATCCCTCAAATTGGAACAATTAATAAAATTGATCAATGGGAAAACATGCAAACTTCACAAGTTATTGAAAAATCCACCTAACATGTGTGTAGTATAAGAAACCTTCTGCAATCAAGTTATGAAAAGAGGCACGATAAGCATTGAACAACACATAACTCCTAAGTTAGATCAAGTGTGGTTGCACCCACCAAAGAAAAGGTTTAAAATGATATTTTAGGATTTTGGATAAGAATGAATAAAAGATATTTTCTTGGATTGGTCACTATATATGGGAAAATGTTCCAATGTATATGTGGATCATTTGAAGATGTATATGCCATCCACATTAGAATGAGAATTTAATGAAGATGCATTGAGTCCCAAAGCTGATGGGGATCATCAACTTGAAAGGGAAAAGTTGTGAATTCCCACTTGAATTCATATATTTGTGATGCTTCATGTACTTTGTGCAAGGACAAAAATTCAATTTGTATGAATTTGGTGAGTGGAAATTCATGACCCACAAGGAGTAAATACTGAAACCCAAAGGCTCATGAGAATGTTGAAAGGTAGAAATATTGTTAGGTTTCTAAAGTAAGGTTTTGAACCCATGAAGACACACCATCAATAAAAAGGTTGTGATTTTATGAAAATGTTGAAAATCTCTTCATCACCCATGTGTAAAGCTTACACAATTTTTCATGCTCCTCAGGATTTGGGAAATAATGTCTCTCAACAATCTTGAAGAATTGGAGCACCCACGAACCTAAAGGTTGTTATGACATTTTCAATTCACGTATTCTTGTAAAACATAATGTTATTTGATGCCCCAATAATTTAGGCATAGTGTATAAGGGCTAGTTATCAAATCCTCTTTGATAATAATAAGAGGAATATTACTACTATAATAAGAGAGACTTGTGGATGTCACTTGGACAATTGTTGGAGCATACAAAAGGACAATAATAATGAGGTCCAAAAATTTTAGGCTGTCAAGGAATATGTCCAATATACGGGTATACTAATACACACTTTCATCCAAGAATGAGAAAATGAGCAATGCAAGCAACATGTTTAGCTAGATACCACATCATAGAGGCTGGCATCTTACCATGAGTAGGATTAAATGATCTCTTATGGAAGGGATGGAGGATAGATGAAAAGGTAATGATGGGAGGTTGTTGTGTTAGGTTAGTTCTAACAAAGGAAAGATAAAGAAGTTGATGACAGGTATTGACATTGGAAAAAGGCGGAGTTGACATAAACCGAATAAGAGTGAACATGAGTGAGAGAGGAAACATACTCTAATATAGGGTTATCATAAGAATAAATGTAACATATGAAAACTTGGATTTAAGGTGAGCGTAATAAATGACATTCATTGTTCTAGGATTTATGTAGTCATTAAGGCCCCATACACCAGTCAAGGACATAGCATGAGTCCCATGTGACATACCATAATCTAGAGAGAGTATGAGCATAATAGGCATCGTAAAATAGTAATACAGTCATCAAAAGAACAAAAACAACACATGATAACCTAGATTTAGTGCAATGAGAGGGTATACATCAATGGGGTATTTTATGTAAGCTTAGGAGGTGACATGCATCAACCCAAGTTCAATGCAAGCATAGAGGTGAAAAAATACCAATGGTACCAATAAAGAGGAGAGGGATCAAAGGAAGATATGATGTTACCATTGAGTTCCAGTAAGCTATGAATGTGGGACCTCATTTAAGGGCTTACATCTTTGAAAACTAATCAAAGAAGTGATAGTTGATCGTAATTCAGTAGAGAGGGGTTATCTCAAGTAAGGTATTTCTTGAGAAGATAATGACCTATAAGGGACCCATCATAATATTGACCCAAAAAATGGAAAAATGGGTGTAAGGAATAATAGCTAAGGAGGAGAGGCAATACTTTCCCAAGCATTTGAAGGACTAGGAAGAGGGAAGAGGTATGTAGAAGAAAGGCTGGAAATTTAGGGAGGATATGAAGAAGACAAGGGGAGAACTAGGCATTGGGTGCTGCCTGTGCAAGGAAGTGACTAGAGCTGATAATGTGAAGTCTAAGCTAGTCCAAAACTCCCAATAGGAACAAGGGATTCATTCAAAATTGATGATATGAGAAGACATTTAGGTCTGATATAGAGAAAAGCACTATGGGAGAACCAGGTATACTAGACTCATATGTATTTTGTTAATCTCAGGTGGTGGTGTCATTGAGTTAAATCATTGGGGAGGTTTGGGACTTAGAATGAGAATAGCAGAGTGAGAGCATCCAGGTAGAAGGATGAGAATGCACTATTTAGAGAGTTTGTAAGAGGGATAGTGAAACCATACATGAGATGATATGGATTGATGTGATGTAAAAAGTGAGAGAGAAAGGTATTTTTGTATTATGTTCTGCCTGGTCTTAACATTATAAGTAAGAGGTATTGCAAGAGGTGAGTTCATAGTTTTTGTCATCTCTATAGAGTTGATAAGTATTGAAATGAGCATATTATAAAGAATTTCATTATTTTTGATTGGGTATAAGGATGAGAAGTTATCATTTGGAATTTGTGTAAGAGAGAAAGTGAAACCATATGAAATTGTTGGATGTGAGTTACAACTAAGAGAGAAAGATATTATGTAGGATGTCTTGGTCACACCATTACATGGAAAGTAATATTGCATTAAAGATGAGTTCATAGGTTTTATTATCTTTAAAGAGTTGATAGGTATTTCTATGGACATCTTATAAAGAATTTCATTGTTGTTCATAAGATATGTTCAAGAGTAAATTAGAGTAATCAAGGGGAGATACATAGTATTCAACAATCTCTTGAAAAATACCCATGACAAGGGTGACTCCACAATGTTTATTAATGAGAAGATAAGTTATGTCCTATTGTACAAATCCCCAATGATAAGGAGAGGGGTGAGGGAGTGATGGAAATGTAATTAATTTAAGCTACAAATTTTTCAAGGATTATAGTGGCAAGCTGGTCTTTTATCTAACACCATGAGTAAAAAGGACTTAGAGAGGGAATAAATTTCATTCATCATAATGACGAATGAAATTATGAGTAATGAGGGATATTTTCAATAGAGTTTGGAATAGGGACTCTTTTTTGTTGGGGAGAAGTGTCCAAATATTGAAAATCTCTAGGATCATAAAGGGATTCCTCATCTATGTACAAGGATTTGAATGTAAATTGTTATTGTAATAATAACCATTTTGTAGTAGTGTCCCTTGAAGCCTTTTAATACTTGCACTAACATGTGGATGAGAGGAGGGGTCTAGATTATTTGCGATGGCTTCATGCATTGTTTAATAGGAACTAGATTTGGACTAGGGATAACAATAAGGTTAAGATTATGGAAATGAATGAAGTGAGGGATCTTTTCAAATTTATTTTCCACAATGAGGATATGGATAAAGACTTTAGCATGGGGGTTCTCTAAAATAGTTATACTTTTATAAAAACTACAAGTAAACCAAATTATATTTAAATACCTCTTTAGGGTTCTTGATTTATAGTTGAAATTTGAGTTAGGTAAAGAGAGTACACTCGATGTATTGTACAACCACCTACACATTAAATTGACAAATAAATTAGAAAATGAAAGAGGTTAATGTTCTTGGGTCTTTGCTTGACAATAACCTCCTTTGATTTTGAAAACTCATCCCTCGGTTCACCTGGAAATCCTCTTGGAAGTCAATTGGTAAAAAATATTAGTTCAACAGTCTAAAACAGAGTTTATGCAACACATTCCGTGAAAGCATTACTTCAGAGCTTCTATGTAAATTCAGAGTGCACTGAAAGGCTCATATAGGAGACAAAGGAAAATCGTAGCCAAACCCCTTCCCTTCGACCTCCAAAACAAGACAAAAAAAAAATCTCGCTGAGCACCGGAAGGACCCTAAGTTTGATGTCGGTAATTTTCTTGAATTTGCACCGTATCGCTTGCAACCCATCCAACCACAACCCTCCTTAACTAGTTCACAACAATCTGCTCAAGAACTTCACTCAAATAGATATAGGTTGCACACTTCAATGCATTTATAGTGACAAAGGGGAGACTTTGAGTGCAACCTGGATGTAAGACATGTCAAGGAAATGATATGGGAAAACTAAAGCATGGACTCATGAGGTTTTACCGCCATGGATAAAAATCTCATATTCGCCAAATTTTAACCAAGGACATACATGGGACTTCATTTCATCTCTAAAACCAAATCTAACTCTAATGACACAACCCAAAGACTCAAAACCTATGCCCTATAAACCTTATGACTCAAAAGACAAAACCAAGGTGAATTTTTTCACCCATACAATCTTATGTGTGTTAACATCTAGCTCCATAGGGATGGCATGTGTCTCCCCTCGTGGAGTCAAGAACATGCGTGCCAGCCTTTGCCTTATCCGATCGATATGGAGTCATTTGTGCAACTAACCTCTTAAGCACTGCCAAAATATGCCACTTATTCAAGCAAATTGGACTACTAAGACTCGCTAGAAACTAAAGGAAAGAAAATGCTTGAGAAGCGACCTTATTTCCTACATTACCCTACTTCTAACCAGATCTTCAATTTGATCGGGTAAAGGAAGACTTCTACAACAACCATTCAAGTAATTTTAATATTGAAATTATCTCATATTTACTACCTATTAATGAATAATAGCAAGAACATAACAACAATGATATAGACTCTTTCATAAATCTATATACTTACCCATGAATGTTGGTGAAATGATAAAATATGAAATTTCTCGTGAGAATCTAAAAAGTATGACTCCAACAAGGATGCTATTGGATCCTCAAAACCAAGACCAAAAACATATTGATTGATAAAATCAAGGATTTCCATTTCTTAAATTCCCCTTTGCTAAGAAAGATACGACCTCCCTATGCTTCATGAGCATCTCTTGATTATTAAGAATGGAAGTTTTCTCTTCATAAACATGATAATATGATAATTGCATAGCATGACTTGTTACCTTTTGACCACATACAACCATGCTTCAAATCCACTTTTTAAACAACATAATTATGATTTACATCCCAATCGGTAGAAAAATATGAAAACTTTGAAAAAACTGTCAAATGTTGTCCCAAATATGATTCATACTTACATTCTTGTAGTTGTTCAAATCTTAAATACTGGCTGCCTTTCTATCTGTGTATTTTATTATTTTCAGTATGTTTGATCTTGAATCCGGCCAGTAAGCCCGAGATATTTCCCTTCTACTTCTTTAGCATCTTCAAATAATATTTTTAAGGATGAATACTTTCTTTCTAATAGGAGAAGGAGAAGCTCTGAATGTTGATCCATTAAATAGTACACCAATGCAACAGCCGCATAAGGCCGTATCTCCAATGGCATGCTGTGATAAACTCTGTAAAACCTTCTCTTGAAGACACCCATAACTTCTTCTTCCCCTCTCCTCAAAACATTAAAATCGGCGAGAATCGATCAAGGAACTTTTTCTCACCCTAATACTTTAAAAAGGCATTGTATAGCTTGATCCAAGAACCAATATAATCAACTACCAAACCTTTAAACCACACAACAACATTTCCAAACAAAGATTTGGAGAACAATCTCTCATGGTAACATCTTCATAAATTATCCTCAAATTGATCAACAAATTTCTCAAAGCCTCCCAAATGCCTCTATGTTGTAACATGATCCTCTCCAAAAAACCGGAAGATAATTTGAAGAATTCAAGAGGATATAGATGAAGATGAGATGGCATCCCATATTTAAAGTTCATCCATCTATGATCAGTAGCTCTGACAAGAGTGGATGAAAGTGAGGTTTAGCGAAGAATTGCAAACAATAGTGGTGGTAGAAGATGGCCATGACTGAGAGGTAAGAATCATTGTATCAATCACATGTCACAAGGATGATCATGTTCGCAATATTTGAATACAAAAAAATTCTCATGTTTCAGATGAAGGATTATGGTTAACATCAACTATGTAAGAAGAATGCAAATCTTCTTCTTTCAAAGAGGGACATATAGTAATGGGTTTATGGTCATCAGAATAAAAAAAGCAAAGGATGATTCTCCTGACATATGAAGGAAAGCACAAGAAGGAACTGATAAAAAAAAATATGAGCTCTTAAAGGAATCTAACATCTTACCGGAGTTCTCGTGTCTTCTCCTCCCATTTTTTGTTTTGAGCTTTATTCCTCAAGTGAGTTTTGTAACTTGATTTGAATCACCAATAAGTTCTTCAAATGTGTGGAGTCACCATGATGAAAATGCGTGATTTCTGTCACCAGTCCTTTCTCACCATCAAGAATTAGTGTACATAGGTCTCCCAACCCATGGAATATCGAAACTCATCCCACAATGGCGCTCAAAGAACTGAGAGTCACCCTTAGAGTGCTAGAGGATAAACGCAATACCAACAAAATAGATTTTTAACAATGTAACAACAAGTGTGTTTTGAAAGGTGAGAGGGAGCTAATAACAATTGTTCATCAATGAAAAATGATGCCTACATCAAACCATGTTCCCACAAAGAAAGTCTAATCCAAATATGAACAACAACAAGACAAAATTTGTGAAGAAGAATGAGGAAGAAACATAAGATAATAGTGCAGGTGTACATCTAGTCCAACTGACAATCCCTGAAGAAAATTCCATAAAATAAAGATCCTCCTACTTCAGGAATTAAAATAATTTTATGATGATGCTTTCACATAGTCAAATCCTTTGCTGCATAAACACAATAGCATGAATCCTCACACATAACCATAAACTAGAATAAAAATAAAATAACTCTATTCCATATTAGTATTAGAAACATCAATTGAAATACATGCTCTTCAATGAGGTATACAAAGCTGCAAAAACAAAATAGTTCCTTTTCTGTTACTCTGCCTCCTCTCTTATCTCTTTATAACCCTAATATACTCTCGTACCATGAAATATATAGCACTATAGTCCTTTCCAAATCACCAATTTGAACTCCATCCCCTTTCCCAAAATAAAAACAAGAAACATAGAGAATGACATCGCTTAAATTGATTTCCGCTTTTTGAGGAGGTGGCGTAAATAGGCTTCAAAACGACACTTGTGATTCTCAAACTATAATAGATGTAAAATATGAGAACAATGTTTTTATATAAGCTCTTTCTAAAGAAAACCTCTCTCTGTTCTTTCTCAAAATTCATCTCCAAATGGTCGGAATACTTGTCTCAAAAACATGTCTCAAACAAAAAATCATGAAAAACTAAAAATAGTCTCAAATATTTCAATCTCCCAATCTGTGACACACTTTTGTGAAAAAATTAAATATTTTAATGTTCTTGGCTTCAGCTCGACAATAACCCTCCCTCGTATTTTAAATTCATCCTCGTTCAATTGGAACTCCTCTCGAAGTCAACTGGTAAAAATACCGCTCAATACTTTAGAACACGCCGTGATCCACTAGTACATATGACCAAATTCATGATGGTTTCGCTGCTATTGCCACATCTTTATCCATCAATGATTTCACCAAATTAAGACTTTTATGGTTGTTATTTTTCATCTTTATATCCATGAACCAAGTGTTCGTGGAACAACGACGAAATTAGCTCTCTACTTGTCATCACCATCAAGATGGAAATGTAAAAAAGTGAAAGCCAGGATGAAAAAGTAAAATAGCTTAATTTAAAAATGATATATTTCCAAGACAAAAACTTACTTATCATGAAGCACACAAAACCATGGAAAATTGTGATCGCGAAAGCATGGCAATAGTGACTAAATTCCATTGCAAGACAAAACTTTTACGCACGTGAGATTGTATGTGAGATTCAAAACCGGGAAACTGTAAACGAAAAAGAGTGGCAATAGCTTAATTAAAAAATCTATGTAAGAACAAACTTACCATGTAGCTGGTATGTAAGTGACCGAAAAACCATGGCAAATTATGCATAAACCCGCCTCTATTGCCAAGGTTGTTCAAAATAAAAATACTTTTAATACCATATTACATCAGAATAGCATTACCAACAAATAAGATTTTAATATGGCATTTACCATATTACAATGTAATATGTTATTACCATATTACATTTTAACATGGTATTACCATATTACAGACATGGTAATGTGTCATATTACATTGTAATATGATTGTATCATATTACAATGTAATATGGTGTAATCCCATATTACATTGTAATATGGTATATGGTATTATTACATTACATTGTAAAATGTTAATGCCATATTACAATGTCTCTACTTTCTTAACAAGATGCAAGAAGTTATTTTTAAAGACAACTTAGGATAGTGATTTGTACTTAGTGGGATGGTGACCTTGGCATCCAACAAGATAGGAAGTAATTCATTGATGACAAGTGTAAGGTGTGTGGAGTTCCACAAGCTTAGAAGGTGTCCGCTGTGTCCACTGTGTGTAATACATTTCTATTGAAGGATGGATGTTATAGTGATATTTTTTGATTGAAAAGATGATAAGATAAGTATATATATATATATATATATATATATATAGAGAGAGAGAGAGAGAGAGAGAGAGAGATCCCCTATACAAATAATCAAGGCACTAATCAACCAAATATTGGAAGCATGTGTTATCATGAAGTTGGATTAGAAGTAAGTGATGTACGAATATGACAATATAAAGAATAATTTGAATATTACTTTCAAAACACATGGATTTCAAGGAGAGTGAGTCATTATGCAATTTATATTTCACAATACTATGACAACACTTATAAGATGGATGGATGATATCTTAAGACCATTTATCGAACTTTTTTATTGTAGCCTCCTTGGATGGTATTTTGAATTTTAGCAAGATTTGGTAAGATCATTTTAAACATTTGAGATGATATTTTTAACCCTTCAACACAATTAATTGCAAGCGAACATGAAGAAATATGATCTTGGAAAACAATTATTTTTGTGTATGGATTTTGTATTTAGAGGATGTGAATTTTGTATCTACCTAAGAAATATAAAATTCGTTTTAAATTGGTTGATCCTAGATAATTTAATTGAACCAAGGTAATTCATGGGGAAAATTATTTAGAATGGAAGTGTCTCTCTCAATGAACATTAGAAAAGGCGGGTAGAACCTTTTAATTCATTTCAATTGAAAACCAAGTAACCGAATCTTTGACATGAAAGAATTGTATTGAATCAATACTAAATCTAATGAAACTGTAATTTCATTTGAAATCAAAACAAATGTCGCATGATACGTAATGGGGTAACATTTGATACAATGAAGGAGTTGGATTACATAACACTTGAACTTTTGTTGTTGCAACCATAATATACCCCAAATAAGATAAGCAAGGAATTGTACATCACAAAGTAGACATTGAAGTACTACATGAATTTTGTTTTGTTTTCCCAACAAATAACTCAAATCATAAGCTTTATAATCCTTGTCAATTGATCCAAGTCACAACAAAAACCAGACTTCATTTCAATGGTATCCTGCAACATTTTGAATCGGTAATCAAGTATGATAAATATATACAAAACCACATGGTCAATTTCCTTTAAGACCTTTGGTTTTATTTGACCATAGCTCAGTTAAACTCTTATGTAATTTGAAGAATATATGGGATTACTCTACATCTAGCTCAAATTTTGGAAATGAGCCAAGTCCCTACAAAACTTGTATAGATATGCATGTCTCTAGTCTTTGAGATGATTGTAGGATTGAAGGAGGATTAAAGCATACCTCATACCTTTGTTGTTTATAAAATGAAAGCCAACAAGCTCATGTGGGAAGCTTGAAGTCGTAAAGTCGATATACATCTAGAGTAAAACAAGACTAAATAATATTGTAGTTTTATACCATGTTGAAACATGAAACAATATGTAATTATCTCTTCACTCATGTAAAGTTGCATTTGGAATATCTACATTTATCATGCGTAGTAGATATAATAAATTCTCGCTCAAGAAAATTTTAATCCACACCCTAGATGATAATGGATATGTTGAAGAGAAGTGTCTCCTTTATTGCAATTGCATGGGTATCCCAAGGATATAAATCAAACATTGGTTCATTTGTTGTGAGGCTATAACATCCCAATCTTTGGGAAGATTGTTTGTCATTTATATATATCATTGTTAATTGCGAAATTCATTGCTCACCTCAAATCTCCTCCACCTAATACTTTCTCATATTTTCATTGTACTCACTTTAACTTGAAATTAATAAAATTGATCAATGGAAAATATGCGAACTTCGTTAAAAAGAAAAATCCACAAACATGTGTTGTGTAGGTATAAGCAACCATCTTGTAGGAATCTCTATCAAGTTACGAAAAGAGGCATCATAAGCATTGAACACATACCTCCTAAATTAGATCAAATAAGTGTGGTTGCACCCACCAAAGAAAGGCTTTAAATGATATTTTAGAATTTTGACAAGAATGAATAAAAGATATTTTCTTGGATTGGTCACCATATGGGAAAAGGGATCATTTGAAGATGTATATGCCATCCACATTAGAAGGAGAATTTAATGAAGAGACAATGAGTCAAAAAGTTGATGGGGATCATCAACCTGAAAGGGAAAAGGTTCACTCCTAGTTGAATTCATATACTTGTGATGTCATATAGGTTTTGTGCAAGTGACAAAAAATCTCAATTTGTATGAATTCGGTGAGTGGAAATTTATGACCCAAAAGGAATGGTAAACCCAAAGGCTCTGGAGAGAATGTTGAAAGGTAGAAATATTACAGTTTCTAAAGTAAGGTTTTGAACCCATGAAGACACCATCACTAAAAAGGTTGTGATTTATGAAAATGTTGTAAAAACCTTTCATCACCTATGTATAAGCTATTAATCAATTTTCTTCTATGTTCTGAGTGATTTGGGAAATAATGTCTCTTAACACCTTGAAGAATTGGAAAATCTTACGAACCTAAAAGGTTGTTATGACATTGACTCATGTATTCCTTTGTAAAACATAATGTTATTTGATGCCCCAATAATTTAGGCATAGTGTATATAAAGGTTAGTTATCAACTCCTTCCTTGATAATAATAAGAGGAATATTACTAATATAATAAGAGGAGACTTGTGGATGTCACTTGGACAATTGTTGGAGCATACAAAAGGACAATAATAAATGAGGTCCAAAATTTTGGGTATGTCATGAATATGTTCAATATACTGGGGGTAGACTAATACACTCTCATTTCCAAGAATGATAAATGAGCAATGCAAGAACATTTTTAGCTATATACCTACATCACAAAGGTTGGAATCTTACCACAAGTGAGGTAGGATTAGCAACATGATCTCTTAAGGAAAGGATGGAGGATAGATGAAAAGGTAATGATGGAAGGTTGTGGTGTTAGGGTATTTCTAACAAAGGCAAGAGAAATAAGTTGATGGCACTCGCATGACATTGGAAAAAAGGCGCGAGTTGACATAAACCAACTAAGAAGAGGAAACATGAGCGAGAGAGGAAACATACTCTTAATATAGGGTTATCATAAGAATAAATGTAACATATGAAAACTTGGATTTAAGGTGAGCTAACAAATGATATCTCCATTGTTATAAGATTTATGTAGTCATTAAGGCGCCTATACACTAGTCAAGGACATAGTATGAAATCCCATGTGACATACGATAATCTAGAGAGTATGAGCATAATAGGAATCATAAAATAGTAATATAGAGTCATCAAAAGAACAAAACAACACATGATAGCCTAGATTTAGTGCAGGTAACAATGAGAGGTGGCATACATCAAAAGGGTATTTTATGCAAGCGTAGGAAGCTACATGCATCAACCTAAGTTCAATGCAAGCTTAGAGGTGAAAAATACCAAATGGTACCAAATGTTAAGAGAGGATCAAAGGAAGATATGATGTTACCTATCGAGGGGTTCCATAGTTGTAAGCTATGGAATGTGAGCATTAATGGGGACATCTTGGAAAACTAACCAAAGAAGTGATGGTCGATCATAACTAGGTAGAGGTTATCCCAAGTAGGGTATTTCTTGAGATAATGACCTATAAGGGACCCATCGAGACAAGACCCAAAAAAATGGAAAAAATGGGGTGTAAGGAAGAATAGCTATGGAGGAGAGGCAATACATTCCCCAAGCATTTGAAGGACTAGGAAAAAAGAGGGAAGAGTATGTAGAAGAGCATGGAACGAGGAGAGGAAGAAGACAAGGAGAACTAGGGCACATTGGGTGCTACCGTGTAAGAAGTGATCAGAGTTGATATTGGGAAATCTAAGATAGCCAAAAACTCCCCCAATAGGAACAAGGATTCATTCAAATTGATAAAAGTGTATTAAGACATGGGACCTTTTAATGTTAGCAAATGTTGATTTTGAAAACTAGAAAGATAAGAAAAGAGAAGGCATAGAAGAAAGGTAATACCTCTATTGTTGTAATAATGTGAGAGGACAAGGGAAAGTAATTATGGAACTAGGTATAATAAATCATATATGTATTTTTTTAATTAAAAAAAAAAAAAAAAATATTGAGTTAAAATCATCGAGGTTTGGGATTTAGAATGAGAATTAGAGTGAGAGTGCAAATCTGGAAGGGATGAATGGCTATTTAGAGAGTTTGGAATAGGGATATTGCAACCATATGAGATGAGATGCATTGATGTGATGTAAAAGTGAGAGGGTGTATTTATGTATTATTTTGTCTCTATTCCTAACATTATAAGTGAGTTCATATGTTTTGTCATCTTTATAGAGTTGATAAGCATTGAAATGAGCATATTATAAAGAATTTCATTATTTCTTTTGATTGGGTATAAGGATGAGAAGGCATCATTTGGAATGTGTGGAAGAGAAAGTGAAACCATATGAAATGGTCGGATGTGAGTTACAACTAAGAGAGAAAGATATTTAGGACGTCTCAATACCACTACGCATGGAAAGAGTACGGGTAACAAAGATGAGTTCATAGGTTTTGTCATTTCAGAGTTGATAGGTATTTCAATGGACATCTTATGTGCCATGTCCATTGTTGTTCATATGATATGTTCAAGAGTAAATTAGAGTAATCATGGGAGATACATAGTATTCAAATACTCTTTGAAAATCTCTATGACAAGGGTGACTCTACATTGTTTATTAATGAGAAGATGAGCAGGTCCCATTGTACAACTCTAAATGATAAGGGAGAGGGTGAGGGAGCATGGAAAATGTAATTAATTTGGTTACAATTTTCAAGGATTATAATGGCAAGTTGATCTAACAATTATGAGTAAAAGGAGACTTAGAGAAGGGAAATGTACTCTCATCTGCCACAGGAGTAATGAGGGATATTTTTCAATGTAGTTTGGAATAGGGACTATTTTGTTGGGGAGAAGTGTCAAAATATTAGTGTACCCTAGGATCATAAAGGGATTTCTAATCTATGTACAAGGATTTGAATGTAAATTGTTATTGTAATAATAAATATTTTGTAGTAGTGTCCTTTGAAACCATATAATACTTGCACTAACAATGCATGAAGCTAATCCAAATAATCTAGACCCTTCATGCATTGTTTAATAGGAACTAGATTTCAATTCAGGGGATAACAATAAGGTTAAGATTATGGAAATGAATGAAGTGAGGGATCTTTTCAAATTTATTTTCCACAATGAGGATATGGATAAAGTTAATTTTGTATATGGGGGTTCTCTAAAATAGTTATACTTCTTTATAAAAACTACAAGTAAACCAAAATTATATTTAAAATACCTCTTTAGGGAAGGTTCTTTGATTTGTTATTGAAATTTGAGCTAGGTAAAGAGTGTACACTCTATGTACTGTACAACCACCTACACATAAAATTGGACAAATAAATTAGAAAATAAAACCATTACGGATCTTGGCGTATATGCAATATATACACATTAAATTTGACAAATAACTGTCAATAACAACAAATTAGACAATAAAAACACCAATATGAACTCTGCACATATAATACATCTACATATATTCATGAGGATTGTGAACTCTTACCAGTATAAAGCCTACTTTAAAAACACGTCAAAAACCCTTAACTTTTCATTGTCCTTTCACCAAACCATCAGCCCATAAAAATTACTGATAAGGGTTATTCATTGATGCATTTCCATTGCCAAGACCTCACATGAATCATAAAAGACAATTTTTTATATGAGTAAATACTTACTGTGGGCAAATAAGCATGCATTTAGTTATGTAAAATACTAGAGAAAAAAATTAAGTTGTCTATACCCAATATCGAGATTCCCTTCTTGTTTCCCAGAATAGTTATTCTCTACTGAAACGGGCCAACCACATGAAGGTGGAAGCCCATGGCCCTCACATCGGTTCTCACCCCATACCCAACACAAATGATTGCCTATATGGTGGAAATGCTACATTCATGCATAACTAGATATTCTATGAAAACCTGAACATATAAACATATATGTTGGAATTGACCTCTACCAAGGGATTCCGAATAGTATCCTTATTGATTGGACTGAGGGAGATCCTTACATGCAGATGGATTATGAGAACATCGCCATGTCTCTCACAAAAACAAGGCACCTCCGCAATGTCCTCTATCCCCACCTCTAACTCGGTTATCAAAAAAAAGAGCTATTAAATGGAAAGTCCCAAAACCGCAGAAATCATCCCTAACCCTTCCTTCCGACAGAAGCATCACAGCATGCACCAACCTCCTCACTTCTGCACAACCACACTCTATAGCATTTTCAACAACCATCCAGAGGACCCAAAAACACCAAACTCTGCTTCCACACAAACTGAAGCTTCAAAATTCTAATCTATTTCCAACAGCCTAAGCTCTTTGCACCCACCCTAAAAAGGGGGGAAACACATGACACAATCATGGCCACAACCCCTCTCCCAGGGACTCGCGAGAGAGGTGTCCCCATGAATCACACAATTCATACAACGAAAAAGAAGCAATCCTCTCCCACCAAGAAATAAGATTAAGTGGCATTCACGCCGCATTAACCAGCCTTTGGTGATGAAAGTTGTTGAGCCTATCAGCTCCTTTGTTTGGATTGATGTTCGTAAGAAAAAGGCAGAAAGGAACCTTCATAATGATCTGGCCCTTTCTCTCTTTGTTGTAGTGTTTCTTCTTTCTTTTCCCACGCACTCCTCGTGTCTCTCTTAGCACTTATCTCCTCCTGGTTCTTCCATCAACAAATCACCGATGTATCACTTTGTAATTTTAATTCACTGATTGAATAGGAAGGATTCTTTATCTTAATTTACAAAAAAAAAAAATCCTCCTAATAATTTCTCGTACTTCAATTTGAAATATCTTCTAAACAAAATCTATGAGCATTCACACCAATACGCAATGTAGTGTGGTTTTGAAACATGACACAATTAAGGTGAAAATAGATTTTTATAAGGTAGACTCAATGATCGATCACAACATGTTTTGGATTTCAACTCCATAATATAAGATATGTAATAGTTAGAAAGTGAAAAGGTGAAAATTGTATGTCACTTAAAATATGAAAGTGAATATAGGTGCAAATTGTATGTTAGTTAAGTTATTTTGGTGGCATTGTGTGATGAGGATAGAGGTTCCCTAAATGTTGACCCATCCTATATGGTAGGGTTGAGGATGGGGTATGAAAAGAATATGAAGTTCATAAACTAGCTCACGGGATGTGATATTTCATTCACAACCATTGTCAATAATAAATTGGGATAGGTATTGTCTGATTTGGAAATTGGTATTGTAGAGAGAGGATGAGTTAGTGGTTGGAGAAGAGGTGGCCATTCATGCAAGAGTTGTATAATGGTTGGAAGGGTTGTATAAATCAAGGAGATCTAGTTTTGGTGATGAAGGTTTGGCTATGGTTGTAGCAAGTAAACATAAAGTCATGGGGATCTTGCAAGGAATTCAAATCCATGATATCATGTGTGAAGGTATGGTGAAAAACAAAACAATTCAGGGTTATGTGGGGTGATGAAAAAGGGTCGAGTGCAAGGAAAAAACCAATAGGTTTAGTAGATTGGTAGAAAGGGTGTTTGTAGACATTCCACTTTTCCACAAACATAACACACTTAAGATCCTCATTAAGAGTGATTTTTGTAAATTAGAGCACAACATGTCACACTTAAGATCCTCATTAAGAGTGATTTTGGTAAATTATGGCACAACATGTCACACTTAAGATCCTCATATAGTTGCATAGGTTGCATTGTTGCATAAAGTTGCATATAGTTGCATAAGTTGCATATAGTTGCATAAGTTTCAGTGTTGCATATAGTTGCATATTGTCATTAAAAACATGATAAGTTGCATTGTTGGATATAGTTGCAGTTAGTTGCATAGAGTTGCATATTTTCATATAGTTGCATATGAATTTGTTGCAATATAGTTGCATATAGTTGCATAAGTTTCATTATTGCATAAAGTTGCATATAGTTACATATAGTTGCATAGTTTCATATAGTTGGATAAGTTTCATATAGTTGCATATAGTTGCATAGTTGCATATATTTGCATATAGTTGCATAGTTATATATATATGTGTGTGTGTGTGTGTGTGTGCATATAGTTGCATAAGTTGCATATAGTTGCATAAAGTTGCATAAAGTTGCATATAGTCACTAAAAATCATGATAAGTTGCATTGTTGCATATAGTTGCCTAGTTGTGTATAGTTGGATACATAATTGTTGCAATATAGGTTCAAGTTGGCAATAATGTTGGAGGGGAGGGCTCTATGGGGGGTGTCTAAACAGATTGATCCAACACAATGTTTGAAGACGTGAAAATCTATCACAGAATGTGTGACTTTATTGGAAGTGACGTCTTTGATCTGGTTTGGAGGATGAACAACTAGTGAATTTGTGAAAAGGATGTCAAGATATTGAATGGCATTGTCTTGAATGCAGAGAAGGAGAAATGTCTTAGTTGGGTAGGGTAATGACATGAGCCTTTCTATGAACCAAATGAAATATTTCAACACCATAATCAAACCTATTTACACTAATTGTTCAAAATATTTCCTAAACAAGATGATGGGTCATGAGATGAAAGTATTGCTGGTTATTCTAGGATTTTCCATCCCTAGAAGCCTTCACATTATTCAATTTGAAATGCATTTCCTAGGCATAAAACCCAACTTAATCACCATGGTTAGTGTTATTCCTAAATGCGTAGATTTATTAGATTTGAAACAAGGTAGGTAGATATATGGAATGCAATCATTGTTGGTTATCCCATATTCTTTTTCCCCATTAATCCTTGACATTCTTCAATGAAATGTGTGTAGTAATTATTGTTGGTTATTCCAGGATTTTCCATCCCTAGAAGCCTTCACATTATTCAATTTGAATGAAATAATTCCACATCCCCCCCCCCCGACATGAATCCTTGACATTCTTCAATGAAATGCATGTCCTAGGAATAAAACCCAACTTAATCACCATGGTTAGTGTTATGCCTAAATGTGTAGATTTATTGGATTTGGAACAAGGTAGGTAGATATATGGAATGCAATCATTGTTGGTTATCCCAGATTCTTTTTCCCCATTAAACCTTGACATTCTTCAATGAAATGTGTGTAGTCTTAGGCATAAAACCCAACTCAATCATTGTGTTCAATGCTCTGCATGCATGTTCATATTTATTGGTCCTAGAATAAGGTAGGTAGATCAATTGTTATGCAATAAAATTTGATTTGAATGTAATGTTTTTTATGGGAAGTAGTCTTGTTGAAATGGAATGCAATTAATGCGAGATAAACCCCACAATTTGAGGTCAAACCATACTATATAGAAAATACTTTTGTAATACCTTTTGATTTCCCCTACATTTTAACTATGAGCCATATTTGGTTGTCTTGGGAATAAAACCCAACTCAATTACCATGGTTAGTGTTTTGTCTACATGTTAAAATTTATTGGATCTGGAACAAGGTAAGAAGATCCATTATTATGCAATTAAAAATTTGATTTGAATGTAATATTGTAGCGGGAAGTGGTATTCTAGAAATGGAATGAAATGATTGTTGATTGGGATATAATTAGTAAATCCTTGTTGGTAATGAAGTGTAAAAATCACTTTGTCCATGGTGACTTGGTGAGGTTCTTTAATTTGTCAATGAGATGAGCCTTGCTAGTAACCAAATGCAAGATTCCAACACCTTAATCAAAACACTTTACACTAATTGTTCAAAGCACAGTGTAAAAAATATGTTGGGTCATTGAATTAAATTGTATGAGAAAAACATTTTAGGGTGGTGGAACTCATGTGATGCAGGAATCCGTAGTTCTATTTCATGTACACAAGTCCAACAAAATTGATAGATTGTTGATCTGTTCATTAGTATGCACTTTACTGCAATCCCTAGCTCATGACCTAAAGCAATTGAAGGATAATGGCCATTTTTATCCTAGGTGTGAAAAAACCACATCAAGCATTGTGAATGCATACCATCACCTCCAACAAGTGTATTTGGGTGTGGAGGAGGTGAGAACAATGACCTTACCCTTTTGGGACAGTTATTTCCTAATTTTCCCATCAATTGCATTTTGAAAATGCCTCTCATTAGGAAAAACCTTAGTTTTTAAAATCATCAAAGAAACCATTTTAGAGTGGATGAACTTGTCTGAGTCCAACAAAACTAGAAAATCGTTGATCCATTCATTGGTTTCATTTTATCATAGACACTAGCTTGCAGCTCAGAGTCATTAGTGGGCAATGGACAGTTTTCTCCAGTGTGTGAAAAGCCACAACAAACATTGCAACTATGTTTCGTTAACTCTATTAGTTTGTTTGGGCTTGGTTGAGGTGAGAACATTGTCTACATGCTTCTAGGGAATCTAGTTTGTACTTCAACCATCAAATGCATGTTGAGAATGAATCTCACTAGGAAAAACCCTAGTTTTAAAAACCGTATGAGAAAACAATTTTAAGGTAGTGAAACTAATGTGATATGGGCATCTCTAGCACTATTCCTTTTACATGAGTGTAGTGAAACCGATTACTCACTGATTTTTCTAATGGTTTTGATTTTATCGTAAACCCTAGATCACAGCTCGAAGCTTAAGGGACAATGTCCATATTTATCCAAGTAATGAAAAAACCACAACGAGCATTGAAATCATTTTATAAATGAGGATAAACTGAATACATGGATATATAGTCTTACCAATTTTGTCATGTCGATGTCTATCTAGCTCTCTCCTCCACTATCACTCCAACCAGTAAGAGCACTCTCATGGGCTATTCTCCTCTGTCGCTCGGCCAACAATGGAACTCTCATAGGTCACTCTATACGGGGTTATTCCCGTGTGCCCTCCCTCTTCGTGTGCCCTCCTCTGGTGTCCCCTCCTTCCCCATGTGACCTCCTTCCCCGTGTTCCCTCCTCTCTACTCTACATGCAGTGTTTGAGTGTGTCCTCCTCTCCACTCTATGTGTAGGAGCGCGATCTATGAGCGCGGGCATGTAGTGTTTGAGCATGAGAGTTTAGTGTTTGATTTTGTTTTGTGTGTTG
>SNQJ01S0023718.1:55951-72672 GCA_010110895.2 Picea sitchensis | reverse complement strand
CAAGGGTTTCTTTTCCGGAAAAGGAAGGTCACTAAAGGCGAGAACATAAATCTATGTAAATGTGGGAAAAGGGGTTTGTACAATTACTCAAAGAATAAAAAATAAGTTGGGATAACTATGCATATATAGAAATAGGTGCCCCAGTGTAAGATGGCATGGCCTGATGATGGTGCAAGTTTCTTGGAAACTAAGTGGAGGGTTAGGGCCCCATAGGCAGGTTTCTATATTAGGGAAACGTATTGAGGACAATATGTAGATGGGAAAACTGACGGTGAATGAAATGGATGGTTAATAATACTGTGAGGATGCAGTCAAAATAGAACCATGATGAAGTAACCTGGGAGTCTAGTGGGCAGGCTATCAAAATGAGGAGAAGGAGTATGTGGATGATTCTCAAGGATGTGTAGGAATATCGGGACTCCCGTCCCTAAAGGGTGAAAACAACATGAGTGTCAAAGTGCCTAGGGGGAGTATGAATGGGACAACTCATGTGGGGGAGAGTGATACCAGGTGACAGTACCAAAATACAGGGGAGGTGACAATACTGCAAAGCCAGATATAGGGATCCTAGAGGCAAAACTCGAAGGGTGTGACTGGGAGATGCATTGTGATATTCAAAGGGAATGATTACATGCTAGTGTCTATGATATACCTGAAGGGATACTGTTGATGTATACTGATCAAGTACCCGCACACATCAAAACAGAATACCTGACGTGAAAATATCTGAAGAGAAAGATCATATAACAATTATTCAATAATGTGTGAATGTAAGCATGCGTACCTGAGCATAATATGAGAAAAATGATCCTCGAGGGCCAAGGATGGATGGTGGATCGGGGACTGTGACTGTGTAGGTGGCGAGCTCCTGGTCCCGTGGCTGAAGACAAATTGGAAAAAGGATGTTCGGAGCTCTCAGAATGGAGTATGGAAGTTTGGAAAAAGGAACTATATATAGCTGTAGGGCCCATATTTCCACCTTATTTGTACCTGTTGTTAGAGTGATGGGATGAGATATCGGAGGAGAGAGTTGGATATTTTGGGAGATCGAACTAGCCGACTTAGGATCTGTGACTTTCAAGTTAGTGGTCGGATCCTCTTGCATAGTAGTTAGGATTTGTTTTTGGGGTAGGGGATGTACAAATGACCGTACAAGGGATTTTGTGAGTGTGGGCCCCCCAGTGCGTGGGCGATTGAAAGATTCACACGCATGAGTGCGCGACTGCAATTGGGAGAGCCACGCATGGGTGATCTCGAAGAGGAAAAAGAGGCATGGATGTAATGCGTGCCTGCTTGAAGCACAACAACGCATGCATGCATGGCTATGTTCCCGACAGTTGTGCATGTGTGCGCAACTGTGTACTGAACATGCGCACTATGATGCACATCTGTATGTGTGACAGGGGTGCATGGGTGCACCCCTGTATGGCCAATAGTCATGCATGAGTGCATGACTATGGGATGAACAGGAACACATAGGTGCGCGCATGTGGGAAAAAATGCCCTGCTTTTGAGGCAAAGACGATGTGTGTAAAAATTTATCTTTATTTGGAGATTTTGATGTTTTTTTATAGGTTGTGATGGCTGATCGAGTACTGTATATGTGAATGCAGGTGACCATTTGGAAAATGTTAGTTCATTGGAGGGAGAGAGATTGGGAATGCCCGAGGGAGGCAGTGAGGGATGAGGAGCCAGTGGTCTGGGATACTTTGGCAGCTTGTGGGTCATTGAAGTTTTTTGAGTGTTCGCTAGTGTGGGTAGAGGAGTACCTATTGCAGTTCGTGATTGTGATGTGGAGTCTAGATATGAATTGCTTCATGGTGAAGGGTGAGCAACTGGCCTTCACTATGGTGGAGGATGTATATTTTTTGACGAGGCTCCCTTTTCGGGGAACCCCATTACCAGCGAAGCCCATGTTACCCGGGGATGGGGAGTTGGTTGTCTTAGCCTGGAGGTATTGTTCAGGCGAAAAATTTATTTTGAGCTTCGTGGTGAGTATTCAGGAGATGGACACCCTTGTGCATCATTACGTGGCAGTGATGATCGCGAGAGTCTATGGTTCTCTTGTGACTCAACAGATCAGTGGGGGTCAGCTAAGGGTTATGTAGAGTGCATTGGTGGGTGAGCATTTTTCCTGGGGGTTGATGCTCCACGCCAAGATTGTAGGGCATCTTGATATGTGTCGAGCTGCTGAATCGGGGGATTTTTCCTTTGGGTCCATCTTGGTAGCATAGTTCTTGGAGAGGGTGTCGATGTTGCGCCCTAGACTGATTTTGGGCACAACTAGTGTGTGAGAGTCATGACTGAGGTGGTGGGCGACGATATTGTTTCATCATGGTGGTGGAGAGGGTTGCTGCTATTTCACAGTTGAGGCTACATAGGTGTGGGGTTAGATTCCACAGATCATACTTTTATATCTGTATTTTGGGGTCGACTTCAGGGATAATCCGGATATGGTGATACCCCTGGGAGAGGTGTTTGACCACATAGGTATGATGTTATATTTGATTTTTTGATATGTTAGATAACATAGAATATATTTTATGTATGGATGGATGCTGATGCTATAATTTTTTTGTGATTTGTATAGATGTGGGGCCTCACGAGGATGAGGTGGATTTGATTAGGGCACCAACGCGTCAGGGTCTAGTGAGACCACCGTGGGGAGAGTTGCGGGTAGGGGAGAGACGACGACGAGAGGATGCTGGGGTGAGGCCTATTGACGATGAGAGAGCGTCCATGAGACGTTTCTATGATGACCCTAGTGTAGGGCCATCACATGCTCCTCTAGCTAGGGCTGGGGGAGAGTTTGAGGATTTTCACTGCCAATTAGAGATGGTGCTTCAGGGAGTGCCCAAGGGTATGTGGGTGTGCATCCAGGATGAGGGGGTCCTAGAGTAGTGTATTGGTCTTCTGGTGGAGTAGCGAAGTCTGATCCATAGAGCAGCTGTAGCTGGAGTGGCGATGACTAGGCGGTTGCCCCTAGGGCCTGAGGGATCGATAGCTAGTGGGGTACCTCCTCCAGAGGGAGGACCAGGTGGTGGTGCTCTAGAGGCTCCATGAGGGCCTCTATATATGTATTTTTGTATTTATATAGGCTTGGGAGCCCATTTTGTATATGGTGTCGTGACACCAGTTTTGTATCTATAGGGGTGAGGTGGTTCACCGACCTACAGATGTTGTGTACATATGATATTTTGTAAACATTGATGGCACATTAACTGATATATATATATATATGGATATACATTTTGGGATATTTTTGATGTTCACATGTGTTGATGTTTTTTATTACTTTTGATGACGTCTATTCTATATGTTATGATAGAATTTTGATGAGTTATGTATGTGTAATGGTAACTTGATGGGATAAATGCCAATATAATACTAGGTTATCCATATTATCTTCTATCTGATTGTATTGTCATGGAATATATGTGAATTTGATTGAATCAAAATGTCAATATAAAAGTCTAACTTGCAGGTATTTGTAGAAAAGGCATGGATCGTGTACACGGTACACATTATTGAGCTGGAGGATGACAATATGGGAATCTAGTAAGACGATAAGGTGATTAATATGGCAGTGATTGGCCTTGGCAAGGAGGCCAATGAAAACTATGTATTCTTCTTGGTTGTTGGTAGTTGAGTCGAGGCATATGCCGCTGGAGTGGAGCAATTCATGCAAGGGGTTATAGAGGGCCCAAGCGACCGAAGCAAGATTATGTGTCCAACGACTAGCTCCGTCAGTGTAACCAATGTGGAAGGCCAATGGAGTAGTCATCTATCAATAACACCAATGATGGATTAGACACATGATACTGAGAAAAAGAAGACTAAAAAATCTACAAAAAGAAAAATCCTAGTGTAGCATGGCTATGCTCAGGCATAAAATTTCTTTAAGTACAACCCGTTGACGGGTTCCTTGAGGGGGTGGCCTTCGGGGAAGGCCAAGATGAATGCAACTTTAGTGAGGCAATGGTGGATGATGTAAGTTCCATGCCATAATGACTCAAAATTTCCATGGATGAAGGTATCGTGGGTGATATTATAAGCAAGGACGAGGTCACCTTCGTTCAATGATCGAAGGTTGACATGGCGATCAAAGGTAGCCTTTGATTGTTTTTTGGTTGCCTCATTGTTTTGTAATGAAGACCGACAATCTTCATCTAATGACTCTAGGTTCAGAAAACACTACTCCATCGGAGCAGTGTCGGGTAATAGCTCAATA
Organism: Picea sitchensis; assembly: GCA_010110895.2. NCBI lineage: Eukaryota > Viridiplantae > Streptophyta > Pinopsida > Pinales > Pinaceae > Picea > Picea sitchensis. Next base: position 68,441 of record SNQJ01S0023718.1, on the reverse strand, counting down.
TCGGTGTGTAATGTGGGGATCTTGCATTCGATGGGGAGAGTGGCCTCGACCCCATGGACTAGATGAAATGGTGTGAAACTAGTGGCAGTTTTAACTGTCGTGTGATAAGCCCACATTGTGGAAAACAACATAAGGTGCCAATTGGTCTTATGTTTGTCTACCATGCACTGCAACATGGTCTTGAGGACTTTGTTGACCGCATCTACCTGTCCATTAGATTGAGGGTAGTATGGGGAGGTGAACTTGTGGGAGAAGCATAACCTGGAGGAGAGTTTGATGAACATCTCATTCTAGAAGTGTTTCCCATGATCGAAGACAAACTGTAGGGTGACTCCAAAGCGGGAGATGACGTGGTTAAAGAAAAAATGCACTGTAGTGTCAGCGATGTTGTTAAAGGTGGGATGGCCTCATCACATTTGGTAAAGTAATCAATTGTGACAACAATGTATTTGTGTCCATTGTTGGATGGAGGGTTGCAAGTCATGAAGTCTATGCCCCATTTGCAAAAGGGGCCTGCAGTAGTGACTAGGTGGAGAAGAGAAGGTGGCACTCTTGTTTTGTTGGCATATAGGTGACATTTGTCTCATCGCTTCACAACATGGATGCAGACGTGAAACAATGTGGGCCAAAAATAGCCTACTCAAATGATTTTTTGGGAAATAGACATCCTTGAGAGGTGGGCAACACATGTGCCACTGTGGTAGTCATTCAAGACTCTCTTGGCTTCGTCGATGGTCAAACATCAACGAAGTAAGGTGTCGACCCCTCACCGACATAAGATATCGTCGATAAGGAGGTATCGGGGGGCTTAGTTTCGAATACGTCGATGATCATCCATGGAGAGGTGGTTTCTAAACTTCTGTGTTCGGAGGTAGATGAGGATATCACCATACCAAGGGCCATCCAAAGGGGTAAAAAAGAGATGTTCGTCAGGGAAGTCATTATTGATGGGGAAGTTGGTCGTATCATAAGGAAATGTCGTAATGAGTTCGGCAAGGATGAGGGATTTCTTGCTCTTGGGTGTGAAAAATTTGAGGTCGTACTCCTGAAGGATGATGATCCATTGGGAAAATTTTCCATTGATTTGCCAACGACTGATCAAGTATTGCATTGGGTTGGAATCTGCTAAAACTTTGATAGTTCAAAGAAGAATGTAATGGAATAGCTTCTGGACTGTGAGGACAACTACCAGGGTGAGTTTCTCTCCATGATTTTATTTCAAGGGTGGTCCTGAAAGATTTTTAATAATGTAGTAAATGACATGCTCATGGTCATCATCCCCTACCTGGACTAGAACTCCTGCTACTGAGAAAGATGAGGCCGATAAGTAGAGGATATAGTCACAGTCATAGTCGGGTGTATTAATCAATGGGGCATTGGAGAGTGCCTCTTTAATATCATTGAATGTGGATTGGGCATGTCCATCCCATTGGAATGGGATATCATGATGTAAGAGGTGAAGGAAACCATGTGCCCAAGTGGTGTAATCGAGGACAAAGCTACGTAAAATGTTAGATTTGCCTTGTAGGCTCTGCAGTTGGAATAAATTCTGCGGTGGGGGAATTTTCGTAATGGCTTGGACCTTGAGGGGGTCGACTGTGATGTTGTGTTGAGAGACGATGAACTGAAGGAGACGTCCAACGATGATGAATAAAACATACTTGAGAGGATTCAAGAGAATATTGTAATGATGAAACCTATGAAATACAATGCGTAAGTCATCTAGGTGTTGAGTGCGTTTCTTGGATTGAGTGGTGAGATCGTCCAAGTAGGCGAGAATTATTTGAGCGAGATCATGAAAAATGTATGTCATGGCACGTTGGAAAGTGGCTCCAACGTTCTTGAGGTAGAAAGGCATGAAATGATATGCAAAGTTACCCCAAGGGGTATTGAATGAGGTTTTGTATTGATCGGCTGGGTGGATCTGAATTTGGTTGTAGCCAGAGAAGCAGTCCATGAAGGACAAACCCTCGTGGTCGGCACAATCATCGATAATCTGATCGATAAAGGGTGTTAGAAAGTTGTCTTTGGGACAGGAATGATTGAGATCATGAAAGTCCGTACAGATGCGGATAGTGCCCTATTTTTTGTTCACTGGGATGGGGTTGGAGACCCATGACGTATATGCGATGAGGTATGTGAACCCTGCAACACGTAATTTTCCAATCTTGGCTTTGATGGTTTCTACGTTGGATGGGTGTAATGGATGTTGTTTTTGTCGTACAGGGGTAATATCAGGCCATGTGTCTATACGATGTTTGACAACAGAGGGATCGAGGTTAGGCATCTCTGTGTATGACTAGGAAAAAATGTCCCAGTATTCCTGGAAGAGAGATTTGTAAGCAATGATTTCTTCAGGGGAGCATGCGGCACTAAAATTTATTTCCTCTGTGATGCTAGGTTTGATGGAAATATCAATTTTGATAGTGGGGAAAATGTTTTCCATATTGCCTTCCTCAAAAGCGTCGAGGGCAGGGATAGGGTGATTGAAATAGTCTATATTCCTTGATGGGATAAAAGCTTTGGCTTCGATTGCGTATATGGAGTTTTGGCTAAGAGGCACAAAGGAATTTTGTGAGAGAAAGAGTGATTGATGATGGAGAGGATCCCATGGGAAATTGAGGGTGGTTAATTGTTTGAGGATGTCTTTGTCACAGTGGAACTGTCGAGAATACAGTGGATCTAGGGGAACAACATCGGTGAATTTCACCACGTGGCTGTCTTCCGGTGGTGAAGAGGTAGGGAGGGTGATGCAAGGTGGTTGCGATGGTTCACTCAAAATGAACCAAATATCAATATGTTGTGGGTTAAAAATGATAGTCGGGCATAGAATTTCCGTGGGGAAATGAATTAGAGAATTGCAGGGATTTGGGAGCAAATCCTGATATAAATCATCCAGAAAACATGGGGGAGTAGGGAGTGCCTCAGGTTCCAGTGAGAATATATGAATGAAATCAAGTGATGGGGTAGGGTTATTCATTGGTTATGCTGGAGGGAGGGGTTTAGGGTTTTGAATAAGGGCCATTTGGCAATGCCTATATTCAATGATCATAGGACATTGATATGTGAAATGATCAAGTGATATTCATAGAGAGCAAGGATGTCTCATATGTTCATTGACCAAGGTCATGACATAGTGGGTTTCAATGACATGCATGTGAGATGATGCGAGTGGAGAGGGTTCTTGCTGGAAGCTCTGGCAGACAACCATTAGAGTTTGTCAAAATTGAGGTAACGTCGGGAAATGGTGGGTGTAATGGCCATACTCGGAACAGATGGCACATGAGAATTTGGTATGCAACCCTTTGCTACCTATGTTAGTGGTCACAATGGTAGTATTAGAGAAAGTGATGAGTGGTGTCAATGCCCGTGGGAGTTGAATTAAATTTCATAGCTCGCGGAGAGATTGGAATTTATTAGTAGGGTCTCCCTCTTTCTTGCATAGTGCACAAGGAGGTTAAACTCGTGGTGGGGGTGAAGTGGCAGGCTATTTCTTCTTCTATATGGCCCCAGCTGTATTAGGGGTGAGATTGAGTGGGGGTGTGGGTGGGATGGTGGGGGTAAGTATTGGAATCTACATCGGGATTCCTTATGTTTGGGGAGGGAGGGGTGGTTGAGGGACCATCTCAGGCGGATGTAGATACCATACTGGGATTTCCAAAACCATATTGGGAAGGGTAAGCGTTGCAGCTACCTAGAAATATTGTACGTCTGGTGGGGGGTAAAAGAAGCAAATTTGGGTGATGGATTGGGGATTTGTCTCCCAAACTAGAATGTGGCCCTGGGGTAGGGTATAGTCAGGAACAAAGGTAACTGGGGAGTTCACAAGGCATTCCTGAGGAAGGATCTCTATGACTAGTGGGACGTCAGATAGTAATGAAGCCCTTGTGGGAGGAAGAGTATCTCCAATTTCTATTTTTTTGGATGAGATGACACATACTTATGCTGAGGGATGGATGAGCAGAGGTGCTCCATGGTATGTCCCTAGAAAGGCTAGGTCCTTAAAAATTCTGAGACCCATTTTGATAAGTCGGTAGGCCTCGGGATTAGTGTGAATGAGAGGTAAGATGTTATTGATGTTGGAGGAAGGGTTGGGATCATAATGTGACACTTGGTCAATAGTGATGATCCTCCCATTGTGAGGGAACACCGTTATGTGAAACACAGAAGAGGCCACAACCTTCATCGCATACATGTAGGTACGTCCGAAAAAGATGTTGTAGTTGGGCCAAGTGTCGATAAATTCAATGTCAATGAGGATAGTTTTGCATCTGAGTTCAATGAGGACATTTTGGAAGAGTCCCTTGGAGGAGGAGGGTCATCAATCATAAGCCCCTAGAGTAATGGCGAATGGTATGAGCTCAGGAGAGCCAAGTTTCTACCAGACAGTTTTGGAAATGATGCATGTGGATGCACCTTCATCAATAATGTAGTGGTGAACTTTGATTTTCTAGATTTTAAAAGGTATTTCGAAAGTGACCAAAGTGGTGAGACGAGGTTTCCCACTATCAAGATCAAAGGTGATGAGTCTAGTATCAGTAGGTTCTACTTCCCCCAGAGCGGAAAGTAATGACTTTCATTGAGTAGGATAGGTCTGAAGAACTTCTAAGACTGACATGGAAGCAGGGGATTGTGCCAAGTCATTGACCAAACTATAATTGTGGGCCACCCTAGCCTAAGGGTTGTTGACATTCAGTCATAATGGGATATGAGGAATACAAAGGTGGTGCAAAACTTCTTCTCTCAGGCTGAGATCCACGTAGGATCTTCTCTAAACCTCGACAAGGGTTAATTAAACTCCTTGCCTAAGCCCGCAAAGGATTTTAGGTCTCGTGAGTTGAGGTGCCTTGAATACTATGCCTTGGCCCTTGGAAATAGTCAAAACGTGAAATGAAAATGGGCTAAGGTGTAAGCCCATCTCTTCAGCCCCTTTTCCTATACGACCATAGCCAAGCCTTATGCAAGCACCTTTCGCAACTCGCGACTTCACGAGTTGGAGCACCACCTTCTCATGCCCTCCCCTTGTGAATCTACGAAACGCTATCCATCAATGAAGGTTGACTCTACCCAAAGCGACAAGCACACACCACTTGTCACTTCTTCTTTACTCTACTTACGGGGTGAGTTCTTGCCACCTGTTCACATGGATTTTTCAACTTTCACGACTCAAGCGGGAAACCAACAACCATTCCTCTTCCTCTATGGATCCCTGACTTCAAAATTGTACGTTCAGTGATATCAATGGTTGTGTGCCTCCATCGATCCAACAGTCATGGATGTATCGAGATTTCACCAGTCAGAAATCTACAACACTTGACCCAAACCACCAATCACTCAATTCCCTGAATTCTGATATGCGAATTGACATACGAGATCAATGGTCCTTGTTGATCCGGATCTGACAGTCACTACTCCTCCTAAGCTTATGGGTGTTGAAAATACACTCAGTCCTAACCTCTTCGTTGTTCTAAGAGATCCAATAGTTCATAGGATTTCCGCACTTCCTACTGAAGCGATTCAACCGTCCGATTCAACTTCTCAAGGACTTCTGGCCAAATGACTTGGCATCCTTCCTCCTGAACTTAAATCCTGTGAAATAATTCAACCTTCGTCTCCCTTTGGAACAATTGAAAGGTTCTAACCCTCCTGATATTTCACTTACAAACTCAAGGCCTCCAAAAGGGTCCCTGCATACACTCCTTGCAGAAACATTCTAATAACCTCTGGTTGTTTTGGGTCTTTGACTCTGTGCACTCCTTGCAACAACAGTCTCTCATTTTTTCTCTTGGATTGGTAAAATCCAAAACTCTACCCAGCCTACACACACCTTGCATGGCTCTGTGCTCTGCTAGCACTCTTTGCCTGTAAAGACACAATTTGAATCTCCTCTGAGTTTTCTGAGATGAAACATAGAACCTGGTCGACGCACTCCTTATGGACCCTGCATTTCACTCTTTGTAGGAGTTCTCAGAAAGAGAAAAAACTGAAACTCATTCTCGCCTTATCTAGAATTAAAACATTCAACATAGAATTCTAGAGCATACACACACACACATTAACATTGAAATATAATGCACACAGAGAATGCAAACAAGCCCGCAACATACCATTTAACAAGTGGTTCCAACAACCATAACAAACACATAGATTGGAATCAAAACTTTCTTCTATTAATTCCAGTGCTCCTGTACATGGATAATAACAACTAAAATGCATAAAATTCTCTGTCCTCCTATATTATTCTCTGAAGCTTTACAACTTATGAATTCTAAACTATGTTATAATGACACAAGGGTTGAGGGTGTCTATCATTTGTTTTCCCTCCTACCTCCTACGCTCCTAAAACTGTCTAATCTATTAAATTAAATCTACTTACTTGCATTCATTATGCATAAATACCTCTACAATCGAGAGATGAGAGCAACGCTCAAGATCTGTTTACAATCTCCAAAACACAAAGGTAAGTACGCTTCCCTAGATATTACATTAATGTCCATTCATTAATCTTCAAAACACTTCAAAATGTGCACTGGTTCTTTTCCAACTGTCTCCTTTGGTTAGGCACGTGCCTTTGGCTTTATACAATGCTCCTGCATCATACTCCCTCACTTGAAAATTTTCATGAACTCATGTTTATGAGTTCCTTCACTATTCATCCATTCTTTTCAATTGTTGTTTCATCCTCCCAAATGGCATCTTCAACTGGATGTCCTTTCCATTTGACCAAGTATTCAAAATACTCTTTTCTCCTAGTCTTTTTGCTAATCTTCTTGTCAATTATGCTTTCCATCTATGGATTTTACGCTACATGCATTTGTTTTGTCCATTGAATCTTTTCTTGTTTATCTTCTGCTCCTTCTTCTTCAGCTCTGTAAGGGTAGAAATCCGTGATATTGAATATCAATGAGAGTCTGACCCCATCAGGTAATTCAATCTCATATGTGTTTGTCCCAAATTTCTTTATGACCTTGCACGGTTCAACCTTTTTCATCTTCAGCTTGTTGTATGTTCCCCTTGGGAACCTCTCCTTCCTCAAATGTGAAAGAATCAAATAACCAACTTTGAATTGAAGTTATCGCCTGTGTTGATCTGATCTACGCTTGTACACTTGACTTGAAATCTGCAATCGCTCCTTAATTCTACTGTGAAGCTCCTTCATTCCTTCTGCAAAGTCCTCTGCACTAGCACTCCTGAATTCATCTTGTTTTGAATCTTTCAATTCAGAAACTACCCTTGGATGCATTCCATATACAATCTGGAATGGACTCTGCCCTGTTCTTCTATTGAGTGAATGATTATAAGCGAATTCTATCTGTGGCAGAATGTGATCCCATTGACTGTGGTGTTCAGTCACTAATATCCTTAAAAAATCTCCCAGGTTCCTGTTCACGACCTCTATCTGTCCATACATCTGAGGATGATATGCTGAGATAAAAGACAAATTTGTCCCCAACTTCTTCCCTAAGGTCCTCCAGAAATGTCTTACGAACTTGGTATCTCGATCAAAAATGATACTCCTTGGCAAGCTGTAATGTCCCCCACCTCTTAGAGAGGTGATGTGGAGACTCAGTGGCCTGGGCACCCCCACTAGGTCATAGTGTTACACTAAAGGGGGAAGTCAAGGAGGATAAATTTATATTTTTAAGTTGACTTAAGAAAGGAAAAGGGATTAAGGGTAAAAGATAACTCAACAGAAAAATAGAAGATTAACCTTGGGAGTTAACCTAACTCAACATAGAATTAGAAGGAAAAAAGAATAAGTAAGAGGTTGGGAGGCACCTATTAGGCATTCTGGTTTTAGATTAGCATTTTCTATTGCTCTTGAGCATTCAGTTTGGGGGTTTTGCTGTACAAACCCTTGTGAGTAGCTCAGTGGTGAAATATCCACTCACCTTGTTCCGCAGCTTGGTCTCGAGGATGAAAGACTACTCCACACCATTCTAGTCTCAACCCATTTCCATCTAGCACTTCAGACGGTAGCAGGCCGTATTGTTCTTATGTTTCCAGTAAGGGCACACCATTGTCTAGAGGGAGGTTCGATCCAGCTTATCCTCAGGGCCTGGGGCCATTCCGACAGTTGGGTTTTGTTTGCAGGGGTAGGACCATCAGTTTGAGGGATTTTCTAGAGGGTTATCATCATTCTACATTTGTCTGCATATTGGGACATCTTGGAGCCATAGGGGACGTCCTGTGATTCAATAAAACTCAGATCTAGGGAGATCTTCTTGAGATCTGAGTCTGAAACTTCTCCCACGCGATTCTCATAGCTCGATCTATATTCTTGGAGAGTTTTAGAGCATTTGGAGGCCTCCTTCATCAGGGAAAAACCATCTAGGGTTTCAGTCATCCAGTAGGGTGCACCAATCAGTGGAGGAATTCAGATCTACATGGTTTGAGAGTGGATTTGGGAATTTGGACATTTGGGTTGTCGTTACAGTTGCCCGATCTATCATTTGGCATATTTCTCAGGATGATTGCACACTTTTGGTAGCAGGGACGAATTATTGGGGGCTTTAGCATTCTAGTAGGGCATGGCACTTTTCAGCATGGAGGTTGAGCATTAATACGAATCAGTTCTACTTGATTCAGTCTTCATTGTATATCCAACCTTTGGAGGCTTATTTGGTATTGTCAGGAGCATTTTGTAGTAGCTCATATCTATTTCTTGTACGACCATATGAGGTTTATGCCAGATCGGACATCTATTGTATTGATCTTACATTGCTCATAATAAAAAGGTCAGATCTTTGCTTGTGCTTCTACATCTTGAATACATTGTGACTTCATGTGTTGATGAATCTTGTATGCACTTAATAACTCAATAAATACCTGCACATCAATAGGTCAGTAGTGGTTAGTGATTCTAAGAAACGATTTGGCTTGGGATCATTACAGTGGTATTAGAGCTTCGATCCTCCAAACCTGTTGATGGATCGGTGCATGCAAAGGTACAGTGGTATCCTTATGGGTCAGAGGAAGAAACCCAGCAGTGAAATAGAGGCCAAGATGGAGGGATCCATAGATGACCATGAATCTTTAGACTTGAATCTCGTAGCAGTGGAATTTAACAAGTTCCAACAATACATCGACCACACGAAAAGCACATTGGTTTGATATTTGGACGAATACCATGAAACCAACAGGAAGGGACAGACTGAGCTTTCTGAAACATTGAAGAAAGTTGACGAGAACCTGTAGATAATGAACATGAACCAATCCATGCTAACTGCATTTCTAATGGAAATGGCAGATAATGGGAAAGACCCTGATACTTTTGGGCATAAGGAGGTTGGTGGATCCGGTGTGATCCATGAGGAGATCAAACATAATCAGGAGAAAGATTCCATGTCTGAGGGGAGTTTGGAAGGAGACACGCTCCAGGGTCAAATGGGTAGCAGGATCAATTCGAGGAGATACATACCCACATTTACAGATGAACAGCTTGGCTGACATTTGAGTGGCAGAGCCAACCCGAGACCGTATATGCCCACATTCACATATGAGCTAGGGAAATAGGAATTGGTTGAATATTTTGTGGGAAAATTTGTGAGGAGTACCAATGAATACTACAGTTTAGATATGAAGATCCAAAAACAGATGTCCCTAGACCAATATTGTCAACTCAAGTTCAAAAATCAACCCAAGATGAAAAACAGGGGCAGTTTTGAGTTTGAACGAAGAGCGGAAAAAATAGAAATTCCATACTTTGATGGTACGACCAAGATGACAGCTCAATCTTGGGTAGAAAATTTGGATACTTACCTGCAATTCAACCCCATGAGAGAGATGGAGGCCATCAAATTTGCCACTATGTACCTGGATGGAAAGGCTCATGGTTGGTGGTATCATGGACTCACCACACTCGGCCACAATCAAATTGTATCCTATATAGAGTTCACTCAGAGGCTCATTGATTGATTTGACCAAGGAGATCCTGAGCTACATTTCCACGAGCTTACCCAACTCAAAAAAATAGGTACGGTTGAAGTGTATATTGATGAATTTCAGAGATTAGCAGTTATGGTACAAGATATGTCCCCAACAAGGCTCATGATGCTTTTCACAGAAGGGTTGATGGAACCCTTGAAGGGTTGGGTAAAGGCATTTAAACCCCACAACCTACATGAGGCCATTTGGAAGGTGAGGGATTTGGGGCTAACTACGAAGCCTATATTCCTACCTAGACCACCTCTTAACAGTGGAGGAAGAGATCAAAGACCTCCAATGAATCAAGGGGGATGTGACCCAAAGGGATTTGAAAGGATCCGTGGTAGGATAGATGACAACGCCATAAGGGAACTGAGGAGAAAGAAACTCTACTTCACTTCCAAAGAACCATGGAATCCATCACATAAGTGCATGGGACGTGGCCAGGTTCACTATATAGAAGTTACCTTGAACAATGAAGAGGATGAAGAGTATGGCCAGATACAAAACATTGAGGCCGAAACTGTAGAGACAGGAGAAGAGGAGGTTCCAGAACTTGACTATGCAGCTGGAGAGAAGGATACCTTGGCATCTATCAGCAGGGTACCCAAGTTCAACACCTTCAGGATGAGAGGGGTCTTGCAGGGATAGAGAGTCTCGGTTCTGATTGATGGAGGAGCTTCCCACAATTTCATTGATGAGGCATTACTAAAGAGGAGGCACATACCTACAGTAGTGTTTGAAGGGTTCAAAGTAGAAGTAGCAGGAGGAAGTTCTATGCCCTATGATAGATACATACCAGGTATGAAACTCACCTTAGGAAGGCATTAGTTAGTTCAGGATGTGTATGTGGTGGATCTTCACAATACCAACATCATCCTAGGGGTGCAGTGGCTCAGAACTTTAGGTCCCATCACCACCAATTACAAGACCATGGAAATGTCCTTTGTAGAGGAAGGAGGATGAAAGGTTGTGCTCAGAGGTATGACATGTAACTCCACCAAAGTGGTCACGACCAAGAGGATGGAAGCCATATTTAGAAGGGAAGAAATTGTATATGTAGCAGAATGTAAAGTCTCAACACGAGTGGACGAGAAGGGAAAGGTGCACTATGCTCCAAAGATTAAAAAGATCCTTGACAGGCAGCACAAGGTGTTTGGGCCGATTCCTCCAGGTGTGCCACCAGACAGGGGGTTCGCGCACATTATTGAGCTAGAAGCAAGGGCTAAACCAGTTATCACCACACCCTATAGGCATCCAAAAAAGTATAAAGATGAGATAGAGAAGGCCATCAAAGACCTTCTAAACATGGGACACATCAGGCCAAGTTCAAGCCCATTCACTTCTTCAGTAGTCTTGGTTAAGAAAAAGGATGGAATGATGAGAATGTGCATTGACTTCTGGGCTTTGAATAAAAAGACAATAAAAAATAGGTACCCCATACCTAGGATTGATGAGTTGTTGGATGACCTGCATGGAGATATCTATTTCAAAAAAATTGATTTCCATTCGGGCTACCATCAAATCAAGATGAGGGAGGAGTACATCTCAAAAATAGCCTTTAGGTGTCACTACGAACATTACGAGTTTTTGGTAATGCCCTTTGGTTTAACCAATGCCCCAGCCACATTCTAGTCCTGCATGAACCATGTGTTCAACAAACACCCGAGGAAACACTTGTTGGTATTCTTTGATGACTTACTCACTTACAACAAAACCTAGGAGGAACACCTTCGACATGTGGACCAAATCCTGTCAATCATGGAAGAACAGTCACTATATGCCAAGGAATCCAAGTGTGAGTTTGGGATGACAGAGGTAATATACTTGGGACACATCATAGGGGCAAAAGGAGTATAGGTACACCAGGAGAAAATAACAACCATTAGGGAATGGCTTACTCCGAAGACACTCACGGAACTGAGGGGATTCCTGGGCCTATGCACATACTACAGGAAATTTGTTAAAGGGTTCTCTCAACTGTGCACATGCTTGACTGACCTGACCAAAAATGGGTCCTTCAAATGGAGTGATGATGCCCAAGCCACGATGGAGAAAATGAAAGAAGTCATGAGTACCTATCTAGTTCTAGCTCTCCCAGATTTTGGCATAACCTTCACCTTGGAGTGTGATGCATCGGGGGAAGGTATAGGGGCTGTGTTGATGCAGAATAGGCACCTCATTGCCTATGAAATTCGGAAACTCAAAGGTCCTGAACTAATTTACAGCATTTATGACAAAGAAATGTTGGCTATCATGCATGCACTAGCCAAATTCAGGCAATATTTGGTAGGTGCAAGGTTTGTGGTCAAATTAGACCATAACAGTCTTAAATATCTACTGGAGCAGAAAGATTTGAATGAAAGACAATAGAAATGGGTAAGATAAATACAGGCCTACGACTTCGACATTGAATTTGTCAAGGGGAAGAACAACGCAGTAGTCGATGCATTATCCAGGAGGCCATCCATTTTTTCCATGTCCGGTATGTCAGTTGACTGGAAGGATCACTTGATAGTGGAATATGCAAAGGATCAGTTTGCTTGTCAACTATTGGATGGAC